>JAYXIM010007384.1:0-115137 GCA_037575425.1 Anastrepha fraterculus
TGGTATTAACTTAAAACTGCAAAAGCCACCATCTCCAGCATGGATCGTAAAGCTGAACTGGAACGTAAGAAAGCCAAATTGGCAGCTCTTCGCGAAGAGAAGGATCGTCGTAGGCGTGAAAAAGAGATGAAGGACATGGAGGAGGCTGCTGGACGTATCGGTGGAGGGGTTGGCATCGACAAAGATCAAAGGAAGTGAGTTGGATTAATCGGCATATTTGGACTTATATTTATATGATTATCGACTTTAGAGATTTAGATGAGATGTTGTCTTCATTGGGAGTTGCGCCCGTATCAGAGGTATTATCTTCATTATCATCTGTAAACTCACTCACGTCGGACAACTCGAACACTCAAACACCAGATGCCAGTCTGCAAGCAAATATGAATGGTGTCGGGTTAGTTTCATTTGAAGCATAAAATAAATGATTAAAAATAGTTGTAAGTAATTAATTAATAAAACAATTATTTATACACCAGAGGTGGTAAGAAGCAGCCCCTAAACTTAAGCGTGTACAACGTGCAGGCAACCAACATTCCACCTAAAGAAACGATGGTATACTCAAAACAAACACAAACTACTAGTACTGGAGGGCACGAACGTGATGGTGGGTACTATAAATATATAATTTGTTGTTGTTTTGAGCTTTATTGGTTAATATCATTAAACATATATTAGTTAAAGTGTTGATTATTCTAAAATAACGTATATGCCAAAAGTTTAGTTGCATACTAGAAAAAATTTAATTAATAACTTTTAGGTACAAAAAGCTATTATCCAGAATGTATTGTGTGGGTGCAAAAGACCTTATTTCTCAAAACGAGTCTAATGGTTATCCAAAAAGTTCTTTTTAAAAAATTAAAATAAATTTAATGTTAGCTTATTAGTCATTTGATGATGAATAGAAAATAAGAAGAAATGAAAAAATGAAATGAAGAATAAGAATAGAAATAGAAATAAACTCTTTTGCACCTTTCGATTCACCTGCGCGCTTGACTTGGCGCAAGCTGCACCCAATTGCATTGCAACAATTAATGCTAGATCTTACTACATGCGCTTACAAATATACATATACCATATAAATTTGATTTCACAAAATAATTACACATACTTACATGCGAATGAGAATGCGTGATTGTGTTAAATAATTATATAAAATAATATTGCATATATTTTGTACGCATGCACTTTGATATGAAACCCATTATTCGGCACGAATGCAGTGCCTTATACATACATACATACCCACATTTTCATGCAACTAACTAACCAGAAATTATTGAGTTACCCCCACAAATTACTTGTATGAAGAATCTTAAAAGAAAATCATAGTGAAATAAAATAACAAATACAGTTCTTTCTTGCCACTCCTCACCTCTATCAGGATACATGGAGGATTGGTGGAGACCACGCAAAGGTACTGGTATTTATTATTTCAGCAAAACAAAAATAAAAATAAAAACGAAAAATATATATACATACATTTAAATCATTTGCGAAATTGCTTTAAAAATATTTTGATTTCTTACATGCACCATGGCTAACTACTTCGAATTGAGTGCACTTGAAACTATGGCCAGCTATTTCCCACTTTTTTGTATTTTAAAGTTTCTCCTTCACAGTTTTTCACCTGTTTTTAAGTTTTTACGTTGAAAGACTTTTCGTTTTGCATTTCAAATTTCAGCGGCTTTTTACCTTCCTATTTTATTTTTAAGTTCTAATTTTCCTATTTTATGCAACTCTCTACTGTGAACTATTCGTCTAATAACAAACCTAACTATTCTTTTATTTTGATTTTAGCTCATGCTACGGATTATTATGGTGAGTTACGTTTCGTTTATCAATACTTTTTACGAGGCAGAAATTGTATTGTATGTATAGTCCAGTGTGTTCGATCTCTGTATGTGTGCGTTTTTTGAGTGTGTAGTTATATTTTTATTAATTTTAGTTGTATTTTATATACTGAAAATATATACATATCTATCCACTTGCTCTTATTATATCTTTCTTTCATGTAACAAAGAAATTTTTTCCTTTAACGTGAATTATTAAGTAGTTAGTAGTTATAGCTGAATAATTTTTGTTTCGTTTTTTTTTTAATCTTCTGTGCAAATGGAAAGGCCGTTTATGGGTCATCTGTCCAGTTGAAACATACTTATTTTTAAGTTTTCGCCTGTATAATCGATTCACATTATAATTTTTTTCTCCACCCATTTTATTATTTCGATTTGGTAAATCGACAAAATATTCGTTGTTTATAAGTTGGAAAAGTAACCTAGTAGCTATTGATTTTTTTTTTATTAATTTTCAATTAGTAATCGGAAATGCATTCAATTTCAAAAAGTAATTCATACATACTATTATACCTATATACCAACAAAACCAACAATAATAATTTGGCATACAATATTACGGCAAATACAGCTTTTTAGTTCATTATTATAGATTTTTCCCCTCAAACTCCAATCATGTAACAAATAAATCTGTTCATCATAAACAAAAATGTTAACATTTGCTTCAACGGCGATGAACATTAATTGTTTTTGTGTGCATTTAATCATTGGTGTACATAATATAAAGAATTGATTCTTTTTTTCCAAAATGCAAAACAAATTTATGCATGCTATTTTCGTAATCTTCACATACAATATTTGAGTTAAATATTTTAAAATTGCTTATTCCCCTCAATTAGTAAGCGATATTTTATTAGTTAGCGGACGATCAACACGTTCTCTTTGCTTCAAAATATTTAATTCAGTGTTTTATGCATAAATATACAAAAAACATACATACATATTTTTCACAATTAAAATATTGTATCAGTTGTTGTGTCTCCTATGAATTTGGGGCAATCATAATTTACTTAATTTGCATTTCGACATATTGAAATTTTCTTTAAAACCGACTAAAATGCAAATCAAATTGAAAAATATCAAAAAATTTACTTCAATCATCTTTATTCTGTATATTTTTCAAGACGAATACAATCTAAATCCGTGTTTAGAGTGGGAGGATGAGTTCACAGGTAGGTAACATCTGCTCCAATATTTTATGACAGTAGTGGAATCGACATGAAGCAAAATAGGAACGTGACAAATTCTCTATAAAATAAAAATAAAAACCGTAAAAACTTGAAAAAGCTCTATCGTAATAAAAAGAAAATAATAGTTTTCGCATATCCGCAAACTATGCTTTGAAATTGTAAATGTCCGATTTCGCGTTATCAAATATATATTTGTATAAGGTTTAAGGTGGCTAAGTTGCAAAAAAAAAAGCGAAAAAAGCAAAACAAAAAAAAAAGGCAATTACTTGCCTTATTATATGTTAACTGCTTCTGAGAAATATTTGTATAATTGTGTAATCCAATATTCCTTATATGTCCCATCCCCAAACAATCCTTCGCCTTGTTTTTATACCTCTACTATTAGCCGCATTCTGTATATGTATCATTAACCCACAAAAAATATTCTTGTCATATTTTAAAATATTAATACAGTCACAATACATTAACGCATATTAACTTTTAATACTTACGAGCTTATGAAAACAAAGCAATTAAAACGATGAGAATTAATGGTGAAAATATGTAGAAAAGCAATATTGATTAAAATAAAAATTAATTTATTGAAATAATTTATAAAATTATATACATACATAGAGCTTGTGAACTTACCTAAATTACTGTCGCTCAACTCAACACATAAACATTTTTCAGAAATATCTGTAAATTAAGGCATGCAGTCGGTTTGTAATATAAATATATTTAAGGATTATAGGGAAGTTTTTTTTTTTAATTTAAATGTTTACTTATTATTCACCATAAATTAAATTGCTTAAAACGCTTTGCTTCTCTCATTAACACGCACCGCTTTGTGTTTGACTCTGTATATACGTTAAATAAGGGCTTTCAATAAGCTCATCCTAACTTGAAATTGAAAGAGTGCAGTAAAATGTTAAGATGATCGTTAACATTCTCTGGTATAGCCCCTTTCCGCCAAGAACTTAACCGCATTTGAGAGCTCTGTTAAGTTTCTGAAATATCAAGTGTTTACATTTGGTTCACGTTTGCAGTTTGTTGATTACAGACAGCTACCAGATCCGTTTGCATTTTTATGTTAATGGTGTTAACTTTTAGCTTACTAATAATGCTCCTAAGCATTTGCTGATTATTAAAGAAAATATATGCATTAGCATAAAATAAAATTAATTTCCATAAAAAAAAAATCACCACACAAAACTTTGTTAATGGTGTTTCTTTATTTTATACAGCATGGCGCGCGCCTGTAAATGTCCTGCAAAAATTGTTTACATTTGTAATAGGGGTATCCCTGTTATAATAACATTTTCTGTTAACTTCATCATGAAAAAGAGTTTAGAAGCGCTGATACAACAAAAATTCCATGGAAATTTTGTAATTCAAATGTGATATTTAACAGCTGCTCAGCGTGAACTGTAGTTATGGTTCACCGGAAATAGGCTATTCATTTCAATGTTATTCGAAAGTTACTTCCATAAGCCCTCCACAAGTCAGTGTCATACACTACATCTAAAAAACACAATTTCCGATCACAATTGAAGTTTTATTTGGCTAATTATACGAAAAATTTTGTTTTCAATGCGTTAAAGTATGTTGTTTTCAGCAGCGAAATTCTCGAAGTGCTCTGTAAGATTAACGAGCTGATGTTGGTTTTGCAACCGCTTGAAAATTCATGCCTAGTTCGGTTAACATGTCAGTTGTCTTTCCTGTTCATATCATCTTACGATAGGTTCAAGAACTACCTGGCTTAGGACATGTTGAAAGTGCTGCTAGATGAGTTGGGTTGAAGGGAGCAAGTGAAGAGTTGCTACGTTTCATGCGAGGTTTGTACAAGTTTGAACAATTTGTTAACTTTGTTGTTGACCTGCCGAACATTAAATGAGAATTTCCCAAACTTGGAAAAAAGGGGCATATTGAGAGTAAAGTGAAATTTTCTTTTTGAGAGCGAATTCCAAATTTTTATTGGAACAATTTTTACATACAATACAATACAATAATTTGCGACTGCCGTACCCGAGTGGTTCAAGCGTGTCCAACACTCGGGAAGGTTCGGTTTTGAAACCCAGTATGGGCATGCAACAAAATTATAAAAAAAGTGGTTTCTGATAACGGCGGCCTCTCGGCAGACAAGGGCAAACCCACGAGTGTATTTCTGCCAAGCTTCTTATGAAAAATCATCTACCGCACGGAGGCGGCGTTAAGTTGTAGGTCCCTCCTTTTCTGGAAAAACATGTAGACGCACATCGTAATTCGGAGCCAAACACCTGAGGTAATATATACATATATGTATGTACATATATACTTGCATACATGTATAATTTGCGTGTAGCTGATTTCAATTTATTCAAATAAGAAAACTTGCTTTGTGAATGATCAATAAAAAAATTAAATAAGCAAAAATTAAATTTGCTCCTTGTGAAGACTATAAGTATCTTCAATAATCTTTTATATTTAACACTTCATTTCAGACAGTCTATTTTAATTATTTTCCTATTTGAAATCGAATAGTTGGCTATTGGTAAATAATTACATTGACAGCTTTTCTAATTGCTTTAAGACTAATTCTAATAATTTTCATATGTATGTACATATATATGTAGAGGAAAGCAAATTTTGGGCTGAAGAAAAAAACATAATCATGCGGCATACATTGTTTCAGGTGTAAGCTCCTCAACTAATACCAGCTTTCATTATATAAAATAAAGAGTCTTAAAATTTTCATACTTTTAATTTTTTAATTTTCTTTCATTTGGTGCTGTGAATACATGCAAACGCAAACACAAGTTTAACCAGCATACAAACATATGTGTACATACAAGTATATATACATATGCAACTCCATTCTATATACTTTTGGTGATACATTGCGCTTCACACTCACTGAATTGTAAAGCAAAGTAATATAAAACAAAAAACATTGTCTCTAGAAACGCTTGCTTTGGTTTTCCTCCACTTTCAACCAACCCAGAACCCAGGAATGCACTGCATTATTTACACATACACATGCATATATCTACAAATTATATTTCTTAATGGCATACCGAACTCTTTTAAGGATATACAATACAGATATTTGAAATATAAATTGGGTGGAGAAACGTGAATATGTTAAGATAAATAATTTTATTTTAAATGAGTATTAATAAATAAGCATTTCTTTTATAAATTCTCAAATACAATCTGTTACAATTATGTTAATTGGCTCTTTTGTACATTATTGATTATAATTAAATGTGCAATAAGCAAAAGTTTGCTGTGTATAATTTTTTTTTTTTTGTTTTTTCTTCATTTTCATAATAATAGTTTAGCCAAGTTGTTGAAATATATGCATACATACATACATACATTTGACAACATAATCTATTATTTTTATTTTTATTTTTTATATTAAGTTTAATTGGTTGTATAGCAATTGCAAAATTAATAGTAAAATTCACTAGAAATTAATATTTTATACAGTGTTTCTAATACCATTGCATTTTTTGCGCAAACTAAAATCTTACACCCAAAGCGCACCCTGATAACACCTAACGCACACTATTACAAAGTAACCAAAATGTATATTATGAAAATTTTTTTGCACTTTTGCTCAGTAGAGTTCTTCAAAACTAGTAGAGTTGGGCGCATCATCTGCAAAAAAGCATAGATTTTTTTATGCGAATAATTTATGTGGATTTTTAACAAAATAACTTATTTGAGATTAGTTTTCATTCACATTAGATTATTAATTTTTGGTCGATCATAGAAAAATTTTATGTTTTAATGCAACAATTATTAACCCATTCGAGCCCAACGTTGTCCGACAGCGATTTCGCATGTTATAGGCAGAATCGTAATGATGCCGATAATCACAAAAAAGAGCGACCAAATATCAGGCAAAATATTACAGAAAAAGATGCAGACAATTTTTGTTTTTCATTCAGAATGCAACAAACCGGTTTTGAATATGCATTTTTTCTAATAATTACAAGAAAAATGAGAAATGTGTAAATAAGTAAAACAGTTTTCAACAAATCTCGAATTAAATATTCATTTGTCATCAATTTGTTTGCCCAAGTTTGCAGAGCAAATGAGCGTGGCGACTCGAAACTTAGTGCAAACACTTCTACAATAAATATAATACGATGACAAGTGAAAAAAATTCAAGTCAAAACCAGAAAAAAAAAGAAAAATTGGGTTAAAAGGATTAAGAAGAGACAGAAGATAAGCCACAGCTATGAGTGAAAAATATTAGTTTGGGGCGAAAAGAAATCCATTATTTTTGCGCAAATGGTTTAAAACTGTTTTATGGTCGATCTTTAGCTTCTGGGCGATGCAACGACTACTAACCTGCCGATCAACTTCAAATATTTCAATGATTTTTTCCACATTTTGGACATTATCTACATTTCTTTAACATCAAAAATGTCTGAACAAAATCGACGAAACCAAACTTGAACGTAATTAGCTCTTACAATATCGGCACCGGCACCGGCATCATAAATACCATTCACTACTTCAGCGGCCTGGCTTGCATTTTCACCTTTATCAAAGAAAAACTATTTTAAAATGTACCGAATTCTCTCTATGTTGGCATCCATTGTAACGCCCTGTAACTCACAACTGAATGGAATAAACAAAAAACAGCAAAAGGATTTTTTAGTGTGAAATGTCACCTTGACAAGGATCATAGACTTTAAATCGTTTGATCGATACTTTACGAGATATCGATCACTACAGCCATCTATCGCGAAAATAATAGATTTCTTTTTCCCCGAATTAACAGTTTGTGCATTAAAAAACATTAATTTAGCGCTTAGCAATTGTTCCATTTGTGGAACAACATCAAGACGCACACCACAAATAGGAGGAGGAGCTCGGCCAAACACCTAACAGAAGTGTACGCGTCAATTATTTTTTTTTTAAGTTAACTTAAGTTGCTTTGTTAAAAATCCAAACAATTTTTTACTGGAAACGTGAAAATTTCAGACTAAATTGCGAAAATTAAAAATATTAAAAAAGAAAAAAATTGTTTTAGATGTTGCTAATATGCAAAAGAAAGCAAAAAAGTTGCATACTGCACACCTACAACTTTATAGTAGATAATTTTACATTTACATCTTTTTTTATATATTAAAAAAAAAATAATTAAAAATGAAAAAAAAAATTATTTTGTAAAAATTAATTAAAATTTTTTAATTTTTTTTTTAATTTTAATTTTCAAAAAAAAAATTGTTTCTTATTTTTATTATTTGAGAAAATTCATTTTCGTTTCTTTACTGTTTCTATGTTTAAAAATCGTTTAAAAATTCCTGTACTAAAAATAAATTTTTTAAGAGTATTTTCATGAAATTTCCACAGTGAGAGAAGGTAAATAAATACTCAAATATAGGTGAAATAAAAAAAAAACATGAAAAACTGGCATACATTTTCCAAAAAAAAATCTTCTATAAAGTACTCAGAGGGTTATACAAATAATTGTATATAAATACCTTTGCCTACTTCACGGCGTTTATCACCCATTCACTGCACCACTACATATTATTATTAACATACTTACATATTTGCAAGCTTTATATTTTTACTTGTGTTTATGATTTTCTTTAACCCTGCACGCTACGCCGTTACACCCACCATTTTGCATTCACTGTTGTCGCTGCCGAAATTCGTTGAATATTAATAAATTTGTTCGTGTCCACCAAATCAAGAATAATAACATTGTGACAAAAAAAATTGTTTATGTACTTTTGCCCAGGTTTATAAATACGAAGCCTGCAAGTGAAGTAAAAAGCAACTGCATACTCAGAATTTTTAATTGTTGCTCAAAATCCGGAGTTTGGGGTCGAAAAGCCAATTTTTCACAGTTTACCCGTAATCTTATATCTATTTATGCGGCGAGAAAATTTCACACTCATGGACAATAAAATAGGTGTGTGAGATTTCGACCACTTTTGGCTATTTTACTGTGGTTTTTTAGTGTTTATTAACTTTTTATAAAAGTTAAACTTGAAATGTACCGCAAATACCATATAAAAATTTGTTTAAATTTTATGCAAAAATTATGAAAACTAATTATTGCATACTTTTTTGGTACGCAATTTTCTAGCCCATGCAATTTTAGTGTAATAAAGTACGAGTTGCATGTGGCTTCAAAATACCGTTGATTTTTTAGCCATTTTTTCGTACGTTCGACAATTTTTTTATATGGAAGAAAATGGCCAGCACCGTCAGCAAAAAAAAATTCTCAAAAATTATCGATCTTTTGTAGCCACTTGCAACTTTCTATTTCTTGTAATATAGGGTGGGTCATATAAAATTTGCCTTTTGAATCGGCTATAAAAAGAAAACTAATCAATATTTTTTCAAACTTTTTCTTTTATTTTGAAGATTGAACATTGTCATTTATGAATGAAAAATAATATCGTTCAAATGACTGCCACGACTGGCTTTACAGTAGGCCATTCGATCAACCCAATTTTTTAGCACATTTTCGATTGTTTGGGCTCCAATTTCATGAATGGCAACTTCGATTTCATGTTTTAAAGCATCAATCGTCTCTGGATGGTTCGCATAGCATTTGTCCTTAACGGCTCCCCACAAAAAATAGTCCAACGGGCTTAAATCACAGCTCCGAGGCTGCCAATTGATATCGGTTTTCAAAAACGGTAGCCAAAAGTTCGAGTGTAACTTTGGCAGTGTGACAAGTTGCACCGTCCTGTTGAAACCAAATGTCGTCCATGTCATCCTCTTCAATTTTTGATACAAAAACTCGTTGAGCATGTCACGGTAACGCTCGCCATTTACTGTAATCGCGGAAGAAGAAGGAGACTCACCACTTTGGAAATAGGTTTTCAATATTTCCCAATTTTGCTCAAGCGTATAGCATCCCATTTCGTAAATGTCAAACCTTTAAGTAAATTTGACATGTCATTTGTGTTACCATTCTCAAAAAATAGGTGGTTCAAAAAGCAAACGCTATATGGCCCACCCTGTAGAATTGAATGGGCTATAACACTGTATAAAAAAAATCTGATTAAAATTTCAAAGCAAATTTCAAAATTGAAAAGAATTTAAAATTTTCGTATAATTTGCAGAATTTTTTCCCAAAGTTTAAGATAAAGTTTTATATGGTTTTTGTTGCATAATGAATTAAATTTTTATAGAAAATTAATAAACACTAAATAAATAGAAGTAAAATAAGCACAACTCAACATTTCAAATTCACACGCATATTTTACTGTCCACGAGTGTATGTGTAGTTCAAAAATATGCATTTAGCAGCTAAGCATAATTTTTGTACAAGGTGGCGCCAAATTAATTACCCTATCGGAAATTGCATAATTTTTGCAGATGGCATTGTACGTCAATCACATTTGACGCTTGTAAACCAGGCAGCTCTAGCATACAAACAGGCAAGCAACGGGCGCGTAAAGGTCAAAACAGAGATTTCCTTCACTCAAAATTTTTCTTTTCTTTTTTTGTAAACAAGTTAAAACAAAACGAGATGGTTAATTTTGCGCCACCTTGTACATATGTGAAAAATTCGTGTTTTGATCCCAAATCCACATTTTGATGGTAAATCCAAAGTTTCGAGTATGCAGTTTTTTTTCTACTCGGCTAAACCTACAGTTTTATGTGCAGAACTGAAACAGAGGTGAACGCAATAAAACTAATGCCCTTTATATGTTATGTGACTAACTAACTATGTATGTGACCCACAGTTTGAGGGTCTGGAGGGTTTCTCAAAAATAGATCCTCCTGCGCTACGTAGGTTTGCAAAAACTTTGACATCCTACGGGTTAACCTAACCTTACCTACATATGTATGTGTTAGGCCCGGAACTTTTCAACCTATGTGTTATGTCTCAAGAAAGTATATTTTCGCTGTCACGCAGTGTAATTGATCTAAAAAAATGGACTTGCCTTTTGAAATTCTGAATGTTGGAATCCTTTCTTTCGAGCCTTAACAGCTGTTAGCTGCCAATTTTCCACGCATTCATAATTTTCATAAAGAAAAATCGTCATTTAAACCATTGTGCGGCAACGTAATATGTCCACTACAATCATGAGAAAAAATGTTGAACTGACGCAGCGCCCTGGCTTATTAAAACACTTAAAAGCTCAAATCTCGCATCATCTTTATTCAGCTGCTTTGAGTAAAAGAAATTTTGTACATAAAAAAGTAAATGTAAATAAATAAGTTGATAACTCATAACACACAACGCACACTGAAATTGTCGCATCACACAGCTTTTTTTCGCACATCGTTCAGCTAAACCCCCTTCCGCAAAAAAACAAAAAAAATACCCAAGCAAAATCATGTATACTGTACAGAAAAGCCAATTGTAAAATATACATAGAAACAATGAAAAAACTATAATCTTTTTTGTATAAAACGTCGCGTCTAAACGAATGAAACCAGGCCAATTCAGAATTGTGTTGCTATCAATAACCAAGAAAGTAGAATTGTTCCTGTTCTGTCGATTGTCATGTTCCTCTAGCTGTGTTAGTTTTATACCTTAAACAGTGCTTGCATTTGATGCCCAAGGAGATGACGAAGAGAGTTCTCTACCACATCTGGATCATGGTTTCACCTCGAAGTTGCCACCCGGCTACTTGACACATGGTTTGCCTACGGTCAAGGATGTGGCACCCGCCATCACGCCATTGGAGCAAAAGAAGGAGCAGGAGGAGAAAAAAGAGAGTGAGTGAAAATCGTTTGACTCGAAAGGGTCATTTAATATATCTTTTAAAATTTTCATTTTTATATTATTTTCTTTCGCTCTCTCTCTCTGTAGTTAAGGAACTTTCGGAGGAGCAAAAACAGATGATCATACTTTCCGAGGACTTCCAACGTTTTGTGCTGCGCGCAGGTCGTGTTGTTGAACGTGCACTCTCCGAGAATGTTGACATTTATACGGATTATATTGGCGCTGGCGATAATGAAGACAACAATGATGAGCGCTCACATGCTCGACTCTCGTTGAATCGCATTTTCTACGATGAACGTTGGTCGAAAAATCGTTGCATCACCTGTATGGATTGGTCTACACATTTTCCGGAATTGGTGGCCGCTTCATATCACAATAACGAGGAGAGTCCTAACGAACCCGATGGCGTTGTTATGGTTTGGAATACTAAATTTAAAAAGCAAACGCCTGAAGATATTTTCCATTGTCAAAGCGCCGTCATGTCGACGTGTTTTGCTAAATTCAATCCTAATCTAATATTAGGTGGTACATATTCGGGACAAATTGTGCTATGGGATAATCGTGTGCAAAAACGTACACCAATGCAACGCACACCATTGAGCGCTGCTGCACACACCCACCCGGTCTATTGTTTGCAGGTTGTTGGCTCACAAAATGCTCACAATGTTATCTCGATCTCTTCGGATGGCAAATTGTGCTCTTGGAGTTTGGATATGTTGTCGCATCCTCAAGACACATTGGAGTTACAACAGCAGCGTCCATCGAAATCGATTGCAGTTACTGGTATGGCTTTTCCGGCGAATGAAATTAATAATTTGGTTATGGGCAGTGAAGATGGTTACGTCTACTCAGGTAAGGAACAATGTGCGCTTTGTACAGTTATTCATTTTAAATAAGTAAATAGCATTTATAAGGTTCGGAATTTATTTCTGCAATAACAATTTTAGAGCTTCAAGCACCACAGCTCATTATTAATTCAATTATTTTGGAAAAGCTTGACGGATGCGAGGGTTTGCTTAATGTCACAAAGTGTACACAATTGTTGATGTTATTGTAATGATTTAAAACTCTGCCCTTACATTTTTGCGGAATGCCGCTCAGGTGTCAGTCCCCTTAGGTAGGTAGGTGGGTAGGTTAGATAGCCAGAGTACACTTCAAGTAGCACTTTCCTGCCGTCCATCTACAGCCATCCAGTGCTGTTGATGTAGTGGAGGAGAGAAAAGGGATCTAGGCTGGGGAATTTCCTCAAGCCATCCCCAAAGGGTACGATAAGGAATCTCAAGCGCCTAGCCACCAGAGCCAGACATTTGCAAAGAAAGTGCTCAACAGTCTCTTTCTCTGCAGGATCCCCACCACTTCTGCAATAGGGGTTGTACGGAAGTCGAAGCTCCTCCGCATGATTATCGATCACCCAATGACCAGTGAACATCGCAATGAGTTCGGAAATTGAATGGCGGGGAACTCCCATCATCTTAAGCGTCAGTCCCCTTAGTCGCATTCAAATCCGGGTCGTTCCGGTAAAGTAGAACTAACTCTAACACCTAACAGAGTGCGTACGACATTTGAGGGCAGCTTGAGAGTAAAACTAATTAGCTTTGATTTTGAACAAAATTTAATGAAACTTCACGAATTTTTTACACAACATTAACTTATTACATATCTAAAATCATGCAATAAGATTTTAATTAGCTGCAATAGCCTTCTTCAACTCGACGGATAAGACCCTCAGAAACATTAAGCTCCCTCTCAAGGGCCCTCATTGATTTTTGAAGGGTCCTCGTCAATGATCGTTTGCACTTGTCGGTGTGATTTGCACATAAAGCTACGACAATTGCATGTCTCTTCAGTTCTCGAGTTAAGTTGCAGCCCTCCATGTCTTATGTGAAAAAGAGCAAAAAGAAAAATAATGATTTCAGGAAGTGAACCATCGTGAACCAGGTGAACCATCGGCTCCTTAAGCCATTCGTGGTATAAAGTCCGAAACCATTAAGTTGGTATTGGAAAATTGTGTTTATAGGGTGGGCTATTGCAGGGTCGGCCGAAACAGCTACCTGAATGAAGCTCAAATCGAAAAACGTTAAGAACTGCTAAACTGTATGTTGTAATACCATATTTGTACGAAATCCTGTCGATGAGTCACCCTGTTTATACTAAAAAAATTCTGAATAACGGTGAGGAATCGCTTTAGATTCATCCGTCGCTTCGTGAAATGTTTGAAATAAGACAAAAACTAGCCTACAGTCCCATATAACAAAAAATTTAATCTCTATCCACGTGTCTACCATGATCTATTTCGTCTTTGGCTTAGTTTCTTCTCCAATTTGTTGTATGCGTCTTTATGTTGTTCCACAAATTGAGATTCGTAAAGTTGTATGTCACCTCCGAACGGACAGAAATACACACGGAGGTTTGCCATTACTTACCTACGGGCGACTCGAGTAAAACTATAAAATCTTAACGACAATAGGTATACATATTTGTCTTGAAAACTACATTTTAAAATGGTTAAAAAACAAAAGACCTTGCCTCAGCAACTAATAAAAATAATTTTCTTAAATATGATATAAGAGATGGCTTTAAAATCAGGTATACATGATTCAGAAATTTTGAAAAATTGGCCTGACTTTTCCCATTTTATTAACCTCTAACAAATTTTGTACGCATATTGCATTTTGACCGCTATTGGGGTGATATTCTATAAGCTAATGAAATCGGATTACAGCAACGCCCGTCGCCCAGGGAAAAAATTTTAATCTCTTTTCAATGGTTTGTATGCAGAATGTTTAACCCGAGTTATAATTGAGATTACTTGAGAGAGGTTTAATCATAGACACTATTTTGTTTCTAATGAGAAAATGCATAAGGCTGTCGGCGAAAATGAAAGATTTTCTCAGACACTGTGTCACATACTAGCAATGAGGAACATGCTTTAGAATATAAATTCTTATAAAACAATTGTGTGTAAATTGACTTTTACTGACTTCCAAACGTGTAGGTAGGTAGGTATGAGTCTTACCTCATTTGTCATAAAGGTGTTTGAAAGATTGATTGATTATCATATCCGAGAGCACATCGAATCCAAATTATCTCCAGCGCAACATGCTTACCTGAAAGGGAAATCCACGGAATCAGCCTTGCACGAGGTCGTAGGGACTGTGGAAAAATCTCTGGAAGGCAAACAATTCACTTTGGCGGCCTTCATAGATATAGAAGGTGCTTTTAATAACATCAGGGCGGAGTCAACTGCGTTAGATAGGCTAGAGGTGGAAAGACCTAGCTGTCTCTGGATCACGTCCCTGCTTGGCTGCAGGGAAGTTAATGCGGTAGCAAGAGGGCCTAAGTCGCTAGATTCGTTCACGGGGGGTGTCCTTTCGCCCCTACTTTGGCTAGTTTCTATTGACGAAGTTCTGATAATGCTTATGCTGGTAATAGAATACGCCGATGACTTGGTTCTGATGGTATCGGGACCGTTTCCCTCAGTTATGGCTGAGATTTTGGAAAGGTCACTGGCTGCATTCAGTCGCTGGGATAGTACTTGCGGCCTCCGAGTCAATTCTGACAAAACAGAGCTGGTGCTATTTACCAGAAAATATACACTTCATCATACTAAATAATAAACTATAGCCCTGTAAACCTTGAAATTTCCTTAAGATTCTGATAAAAAACTTTGAAATTTTGTATGGCATTTTTTGTGCAAAGTTTGAAGCTTTAAGTTATGTGTTTTTTGTTGTAAAAAGCCACATGGTATACCAAAACATAAAAAGAAATTAAATGCAAAAAATATTTAAAACTTGTTAATTCATCGCCACTTTATTTTGAACGTGTACCAAATTCTATAAGAATAATAGATCGTGAGAAAGATGAAAAATAAAATGACCCTTCCCAAAAACTTCTAAATGTCCTTTACGCTTTTCATCTCAGCGCGGTCTTACAATAGAGGACCTCCGAGTCATAAATGGTTTCAATTTCCGAGATGCCGCTACTATTAGAAAAATCATTTTTTTTTTTTGCTTTATAACAGTAAAAGGCCATTGCATTGCGACATTGAGGGGAACTGCAGAGCCGATGAACTAGCCAAAATCAGTACCAAATTGACTGTTGTGTACATAGACAATGATATAGGTATACCCTTACAAACATGTAGACTACGTATCCGCGAGGAAATTGTAAGAGTAGCGAATGAAAGATGGCGTAACGAAACCACTTGCAAAATAGCCCGACAGATGTAGCCGACTCACAATGCTAAACGCACAGAACTTCTACTAAGAAGAGATAAACATAGTCTTAACACACTGATTTCAGCCTGATCGGTAGGCACGCCCAGAGAATGGGTGTGCAAACACATGACATCTGCAGAAGTTGTCTAGACGAGGAAGAGGAAGAGACGATTCCGCACCTTCTGGGTCACTGTCCTGCTCTATCCAGACGTAGACTCGCCATTTTGGGCGGACATTTCTTTAACGAATTAGAAGACCTCGGCTCTGTCGAAATTAAGGACCTTGCAAAATTTTTGAATAGTACACATTGGTTTCAGGAGGGATAACTGCTAGTTTCCCACGCGGCATCACAATGGGCCATGAGCCTGAGTGTGTCCTACAATGGACAACTGCTTCAACCTAACCTAACCTAACAGTAACAGAGGCGCACATCACACATTTCACCTGGAAAATAAAATCAACTTGACAAATATTTAATTTGGCGGTGTTTATAATTTTTTTATTTTTTTATAACATTTTTTTAATTTTTTGTTTATTATAAAATTTTTATTTATTTTTCATGTATTTAAAAAAAATAGAATTTAATTAAATTTAATTTTTTTTATTAAATTTTACATTTTATTTGCATTTCACCTGGAAAATAAAATCAACTTGACAAATATTTAATTTGGCGGTGTTTGTAATTTTTTAATTTTATTACATTTTTTTTAATGTTTTTTTTCAATTAAATTTTTCTTTTATTTTTTTGTTTTTTTATTAAGTTTTTATTTCTTTTTTATGTATAATATTTAAAAAGAAAAGAATTTAATTAGATTTTATTTTTTATTTGTTTTATTAATTATTTTTTGTTCAATTTTTTTTTCTTTATTTTTAACTTTTTTTTATTATTTTGTTTATTAATTTTGTTTTATTTTTTTTTTTTTATTATTATAAAATTCTTTTTTATTTTTTATTAATATCTTTTTTTTATTAAATTTGAATTTAATTTTTTAATTAATAGTTTTTTTGTTTAAATTTTGAATTAATCGCTTGCAATTTTTTCGCTCCAGCTTGTCGTCATGGTTCACGCACTGGCGTAAATGATGTCTTCGAAAAGCACTTGGGTCCGGTAACAGGAATCTCTACACACTACAATCAATCGTCACCTGACTTTGGCCACCTTTTCTTAACTTCCTCTATCGATTGGACTATTAAGTTGTGGTCTCTGAAGGTGAGTCACAAAAATATGCCATTTTTTACTATTCAATAACAATAACTTCAATACCCTTTTTTTGTTTCAGGATACTAAACCTCTGTATTCCTTTGAAGATAACTCTGATTACGTCATGGATGTCGCATGGTCGCCCATTCATCCTGCACTTTTTGCTGCTGTCGATGGTAGTGGTCGCCTTGATTTGTGGAATCTTAATCAGGATACCGAAGTACCCACAGCATCAGTTTTGGTTGAAGGTGCGCCAGCACTTAATCGTGTCTCGTGGACTCCGTCAGGTCTGCATGTGACCATCGGCGACGATACGGGCAAACTGTATGTTTACGATGTCACTGATCACCTGGCGCAGCCATCACGTGATGAATGGTCGCGTTTTAATGCGACACTCAATGAGCTCAAAATGAATCAAAGCGATGATGTTTAAATCAAATGCGCATTCGCAATGAAACGGGGGGTTATGCACGATAATTTAATTTAAAAAGACTTCATTGATATTCTACAACTATGGCAACTTAATATAAAGAAACAGGAATAAGCACTCCACTGTGTTTGAAAGCCTCAGCTGCAATGTCAAAGGCAAAATCGTTAGTAATTCATTAGATGAGCAAATATAATTTGTATTTTGTACAACTCTAAGTTAAAAGATTTTATATTGTATAAACTTAAAACATCAAAGGCCTATTTTGTTTCTAATTGTAAGATGCTCGCACTGTTATGGGAATAAGAAGTGTTTGGATGCAACTTGCGCTAAGTATTAATTGACTTAATTTTTCTACTGTTTCAATAAAATTGTGTTTAGGGCAAGCACCCTCTATTAGTATTCTCAAATTTAAATAAATCTTTATTCGATTCTGTTAAATCCTCTATATGTATTTATTTATGTTATTACAAGTATTTTGCTTTGTTGAAATAGGAACTGCTACTAAAATGTCAGAAAAGTGCAGATGTTTATGAGTAGGTGTATGTGCTGCTTGTACGAGAGATCACTAAGTGAAAACGAAGATAAATCTAACAACATAAATACTTACATATGTATACATATATAAAGATTTATTGAGATATAATAATATATGAATAATGAAACTAAAATAAACGTTTTTATTTATTTCAATAAAGTCAAAATTTCGTATATTCTGTCAATTTTCAGGAATGGTCAATGTGATTCTTGCAACACAAATCAAGGTACGATTAAAAGAGACAATAATGAGTTTCACCTATCTAAGCAAGATTATATCAGTAAAATAATAATAATTGACGCTTAATCCTTTGTTGGATATTTGGGCGAGCTCCTTCTCCTATTTGTGGTGTACGCCTTGAAGTTTTTTCCAGAAATGAAGGGACCTACAGTGTTATGCCACCTCAGAACGGCAGATGGATTTTCATCGTCAATTTTTTCTGTTTTTACCAGCTTTTTCGTGTCAGAAACAAACTCAGAGCTTAGCCCATTACCTGCCTGAGGGGCACGCGCTATTAGAAAATAATTTCCTATCATTTGGTATTTCATGAGCAGGGTTTTGGACCGGGCACTACCGTGTGGTATTCACGCACCAACCCATTCGGCTATGGCGGCCGCAGAGTTTCATTACCGAAATAACAGTCGGTACTCTGAAAAAACTCGAGTTATTTCGTACATAGAAGCGAACCGCTTGTCTATACTGAAAGTTGTGTGCCTTATAGAAAATGCGTAGAAAACATCGAAAGCGACTGAAGTGTTGGACAGCGAATTAACTATCTGGTAGTCAATCATTTACTTTTGGAGATCCACCGTCTAAGCAAACAAAAACCAATCACAGCTTGATGACCACCAGAGTGAGTTTGACGGTAATGACATTTACGACTGGTGTTCGAAATAAACTATTACCTGTCTGATTTCGCTCAATACCATCCAATTCCGGTCATAAAAAATCGCGAAACATCTCTCGATAGCGATATATAACACCTGTTATTGGAAAACCCTTTATTACAGCAATCACAACGATGGTTGTAGTTGTCGTTCCCATGACAGCCGGAACGACCCGGATTCATACCGGCCAAGGACTGTCACTTCAGCAGCATTCCCCGTAAATTTATGGGGAATGTTTATGCTGCTACAACAGCAACATGGTTGTTTAATGGTTTGGCGTCAAGGTAAATCCGTAGGCAGACAAACATTTCAGTGGCAGACTAGGACGTGCCAATAGGACTCGGCACCGTCTCTTAAACCTCGAGTAAACCAAGAATGGCTAAAAAACAACGTTCCGAACTTCCTAACGTCCACACAATGGTTCTCAAAATCACCAGACGCGAATCCGATGGATTATTCTCTTTGGGCCATTTTGGAGACCAAAGTCGGAACTAAAAGATTCAGCGCGATTATTCTCTTTGGGCCATTGTGGAGACCAAAGTTGGAACTAAAAGATTCACCGCTGGAAAAATCCATTGTCCACGAGGGGGGCCAAAATACCTGCAAGTCACATTCGGGCAGCTTGAAATTCGTTTCTTGACCGTCTCAAGGCCATAGTCAAGGCAAAAGGTGGTCATATGGAGCAAAAGTAAATCGATTCTCAACTTTATGGCCTTTTTAATTGATCACACTTCGAGTGCCGGACCCTGTATACTACTAAGGCGGGGCAGTAAAAAAACTAGATAGTTATTAAGTCATGTACTCGTGTGAACTTCGGCTTTAGACTATACTCTACTCTCTGCTCTTAAAATTTGTAGCGCATGTCCATTCCGATTAAAGTTATCGTCCTCTCGAAATGGTATTGCATTCGAAGAGCAGTTGTATTGATGTTTCTGGGACTGAGTAGCTAAAAACGTCGTGCGTTAATCGAACATGTCTCGAGCCTGCGCAAATGAGTTCGCAGGCTGCAGTGTTTCTTGGGATATTAATTAGGGCTTTACCCTGCCAGTAAGTTTAGTTCTTTAAGCTTTCTGGCTCGGCCTGAAACAAAGGATCTCGACATCTATGCATTCTGGTGTGTGTAGGCCTTTAATCTGTACTATTTTTGGGCAAAATAACTTAGGAATTTGTTTTAAGAGGAGTTTTATAGTCGAATGGTTATTAGTGAAAATGTGGAGCTATCGCGCGTACCAGTCTCGGGGCTTGGTTAGTTGCCCAAAAACGCTACAGTATTCGGAAAGAGGAAAGCAAAAGAAGATCGCAATTCGATCGGAATATATGTATATCACTGACTTTCTCGCCGAGCTTCGAGTCATTCGTATATGTGAACATAGTTCGTCCGTTAAAAGCGTCCGTTTGCCACCCTTTGCTTGAATTCAGTAGAGTTTTGAATGCTATGGTGAGAGTTGCGATCGATAGTGCTTAATTCACTTGTCGAACAATTTACAACGAAATTTTAAATATTGGGCGCCCAGTTTATCTACCCATAGATATTTAGACCTTTGTTACAAGGGCTTTCTCCGCTGAAGTTATGGCTTATAAATATCGATCGGGGTGTATAAATACCGGTTGGAAATATAAAGACCGATCGAGATATATGTATAAACATCGATTACACCCGAACTTAGTCCCATTAACTTGTTAGGAATTTATTAATTTTGAAGCCGAAAATATTTTTGTAGACTTCAATTGTTTGGCTCACGCATACATATGCGCATATATGCCTCTTATTTAAGTAAATATTTTTCCTTGGGCACTGTTTTGACAACTTTTGAAATGCAAGATGGATACAAAGAATGCTCGGACCAAGAAAGACCTTAGAACTGCCTGGAAGGAAGTATCAGCAGATAACACACAAAAATTTAGTCCGCCCGTTGCCTATAAGGCTGCAAACTTTAACTGATGTCAATGGATAAATAGTATAAATTTTAAGAAAAAAAAAGTATTATATGTACCATACACTTATGTATATAAAATGTTGAATAGCTTTGCCTTGAGTTTAATAATTTTTTAATTTTAATTTCTTTAATTTTTTTACATATACTCAGTGAACTTAATTACTACAATAAATTCAATTTCTTTCGAGAATCGCATTAAAATAATAAAAATCCACTATTCGTATGGTGCGCTATGTGGTCTAAGAACGTGATTGGGCCACGGATTATGCTATCGAAAGGCGTGTTTGCCTATTATTGATGATGGTCTCACACGTCACACTGCCACCGAAACAATGAAGTTTTTGCAAACCAAATTTTACGATCACATAATTTCTCGAAACTTAATTTGCCACGCCGATTTAGACTATGTTAAAGAAAGAGTCTATACGGAGTCTATGTCGAATCGATTGTAGTTTTAAAACTAAAAATCCGTGACGTGATTAATGTAACGGAGCCGCCATTTTGACAAAAAGAGATTAAAATTTTTGATGAAAGAATCAACATCCGTATTTACGGTCATGGTGAACATCTGTCCGATATCATTTTTCATTTATACTAATTCTCAAACCTCTTCTAATATAGGGGGTTTTTTTAGAGGTTCGGCTTTCAAGTTGGCACTACTTTTTTCGTAGATGGTCTTTTTGACAGCTGTCACTTGATTTTTGCTCAGTTTGGTTTGCCATTTCATAATAAATAGACTTACACCTGAACAACGTTTGCAAATCGTGCAAATTTATTACGAAAATAATGGTGCGGTTCGCGCGACGCATCGAAGAAAATTTTGTTCAGCGATGAAGCTCACTTTTGGTTGAATGGGTATCATTTTTAAAACATAATGGTAACCCTTATCTTTATAATAAAGCTAAATTCTTGGCCATAACATTAAATTATATACGTTTTATTTCATCTTGAAAACCTAACCTCTAAAAAAAAACACCCTTTACATTAAACACTTCATTCATCTGAGTTCTTTATGTTATTTAAAAAAAAATTCTTGTTCAAAACCCCTTTACAACTCTTTTAATGTAATGAATTTTTCTTATCTTATACTTTTTTAAATGCGTTGAACATTACTTTTCCTCAAGTTAATGAAATAAAATTTCGTTATTATGAAACTGCATTCAACATTTCCAAATCTTTATATATGTATAAAAATGAATGTTTGTCTGCATGTCATCGATGAACTCAAAAACTGCTGGACCGATTAATATAAAAATTGGTGTATATATGTATTTTTCCACGGAGAAGGTTTATAGAATACGCTCATTGCTGCCACACGCCACCAGGTGGCGCTGCAGAGTAGCAACTTCTGCCCCGTTCAACCGATTGTCATAAAAATTAGTATGACCATGTATTTTTACACGGAGGAAACAAATATGACATGTTCATAGATGTAACATAGATTTTGATTGAAGACAAGTGTTTGACAATCGCTAACAAGACACTGGTGCAACTGGGAATGCCTGCTTCAAACCGACCTGGAAACAACCTTTTCGATCGTGATTGGCAACAAGAAACACACTATGATTCTGACGAACTGGGGACATTCGTTAGAACAAATCTTCCGCTGTTGATTCCAGAACAACACATTGCGTTTGACAGAATTATGCGAGCAGTCACAGAACAAAGCGGTGGACTGTTTTTCATAGATGTGAATTGTTTTTCACAATGCCCGGTGGTACAGGCAAGACTTTTCTTCTTTCGCTAATTTTGGCAACCAGATATGGCATTCGAATTCAAACGTTTAGAGGTCCCGGTGCGACTCGCTTTCGCAATGACTATTAACAAAGCACAAGGACAATCGTTACAAGTGTGTGGATTAAATTTGGAGAATCCATTCTTCTCACATGGACAGCTCTATGTGGCTTGCTCACGTGTCGGAAAACCTTCTGATTTATTCGTCTACGCACCAGATGGAAAAACCAGAAATATTGTGTATGCCACAACACTTCAATAAACATCGAATTGAAACTAAACTTTATAATGCCACAATTTTTTCGAAATAAACAAAATCAGCTAGTATTTTATAAATATTCAAGATATTCGAAATACATGCGGTTTACTAATAGTTATGTCCCTAATTTTATATGCATCTCATTCAAAGTAATTTGTATTACCGTCAAGTGCGAGCTGCGGTTACTTATGGTAAGGAATTTCGGTAATTTCTCCATACAAGTTTTCCACCCAAATATTGAAGAGGCGACTTTCTTACCTACCATATGAGACAACATTAAAAGTAAAACAACAAACTGAAAGAGTCGACTATCATTTTATTGGTGTGTGTAATAATTGCATTTTTAATAAGAACGTCTGTGTACTATATGTGTGAACGTACAAATTTGTTGTATGTAGTATATGCACTGACTGAGAGAATCATTACTACTATCAAATCTTTCTTATGCATATGAGAGAGGATTCATTCAACATGCGAGCTGTTAAATGAAAGTGACTAAAAGTCAGTCGTTTTAAGACTGTGGAGAAATAAACAATTGGTATGAGATATTTACGTAAATTATAATAATTAAATTGTTGTATACCTTAAATAATTTATATGAGTATATCGAAATTAAAACAATAAATATATAAACATAATACAAATATTTTTAAATATAAACAGCCTCATTCCAAACAGTACAGTGGATAACACAGTGAGTAAAAAAGTAGTCTTTTTAAAGCTTAATTCTATGCTAATATTGATTTTATATCCAACATTTTTCGCGTATGGTATGCGTCATCATAATTTTCATCGCTATTAGCCAACTCCCACTGTAGTGCCCGCCGCCCCATTCGATGCCTCCGCAGATGCACAGGCGTTACGAGCCGCCATGAAAGGTTTCGGAACGGATGAGGAGGAAATCATCAACTTACTCACTGCTCGTTCGAATGCACAGAGACAGCAAATTAAGGCACAGTTTGAGACGGAATTCGGGCGTGACTTAACCGATGACTTAAAGAGTGAATTGGGTGGTACCTTTGAAGACGTAATTGTTACTTTAATGACGCCGCCCGTTGAGTATTTATGTAAGCAGTTGCATGAGGCAATGGCCGGCATGGGTACAGATGAGACAACACTTGTCGAAATACTCTGCACAAAAACAAATGAGGAAATGCACGAAATTGTTGCAGCTTATGAGACACAATACGGTCGTCCCTTAGCGGAGCAAATGTGTAGTGAAACGTCTGGGCTTCTTTCGACGTCTGTTGACATTGATTGTGACAGGCGTGCGTGATCCGGTGGGGACTGTGGATCCAAATAAAGCGCGCGAGGATGCCGAAGCGCTTTATGCGGCGGGTGAAGCAAAGCTCGGCACTGACGAGGAGGTATTCAATCGCATTATGACACATAGCAGTTTCGCGCAATTACGGCTCATCTTCGACGAATACAAAGAGCTCTCAGGTCAGACTATTGAACAAGCGATTAAGCATGAAATGGATGGAGCACTGCACGATGCAATGATTGCAATTGGTGAGTGGAAACATTTTAAATGCTTTAGGCATCTATGAGTTAAATGTGTTTTGATGTTCATACTACTTGTTGGCATTACATCAATTAATTGCGGACTATTTTTAATTCATATGTAGTTGAATGCGTTCAATCACCGGCCGCCTTTTTCGCCAATCGCCTTTTCCAAGCCATGGATGGTGCCGGTACAAATGATGCTACTCTCATTCGCATAATTGTCAGTCGTTCTGAAATTGATTTGGGTACCATTAAAGATGAGTTTGAGCGCATTTACAATCGTACCTTGTACAGTGCCGTTGTGGTAAGTATATCCTCTAATAATAATGCCACGCCATGTAACATAATATCTAGTTTCAGGAAGTGTACTCAATTAAATAGCTATAAGAAGTGAAAATTTCTAAGTACTTAGATCTGATGATCCATTATACACTTTTTTACAATGTTATGTTGCTCTATCGGAATTCGGATAGGAAATTTTGCCACACAAAAACCTAATTAGTTCAAATTTGTTATTTGTGTGGTGAAAGACGCAAGGGACGATTTTTTTTAGAACAACCGTTCAGGGAAACAGCTACTCGGCATTATACCTTCAATATAGATAAGCCTACCCTGTGCAGATTTGAATGCAGCCGAATATGAAAACGATTGCAAAACTCTAGCAAACTCGCTAGGCTCTTATTAGCACTTAACGCAAGCCTGGTCCCAAGTAAAATAGTAGTAAAATGTTTTACGAGTGTCAGTCTCGTTTTTATTACGCCTCGTTTTTTAGACAATTTTTTTAAGCATAGTGTAACTGAGTCACTCGAAAGAAGAAAGGGACTAGTACGGGCTTCTGTGGCCGAACTGTAAAAGTTCGATACCAATGAGCGATTAACCCACCGCATTGCAAGCGCAGATACATGGCATATAAGTAAAACTTCTACTTCGAATAGCATCTGTATTTTGGCAGAAAGACAGGCAGCCCTATGTGCGCTGCAGTCTCAAACTATCTAAAAACGTTGAGGAATGCTTCACTGACCTCAATAATCTGGCAGCAAGGAACACCATCTTGTTGGTTAAGAAGATAATGACGGCCACGAACAGGCAGACTGCCTAGGGAAATTAGGCGCTACATAAAAATTTCATGAACTAGAATCCTTCGGCGAGCTTAAGAAACCCCACTCAGGGAAATTGTCTACGACTGGGACAACACAGAATTCATACTACACTGGATGGAAAGTCGAGGACAGGGGTAGGCAAAACAATTTATCCTGCCCTCTATAGGAGTATCAAGTAGGCTCTTAAATCTAGATAGAGAGAACCCGACGAACTCTCAGTGGATATTATACGTAACATTGTAATCTATGTTGTCGGTTCAGGAAAGTAGGACTAGTAGAGACAGGAGTCTATCGCTTTTACGAGCTGGGCGAGGAACTACCGAGTGCACATCCTCTACGAACGCGCAGCTCTCGTAAGAAGAAAACTCACTTAGCCGGGTAGTGTGGCCCTGATCTATTGGTTATATGGAACAAAAGCACGAGGAAGTACTGAAATTCATGAGAAGCCTTACACTATACATAGACTCGCGGTCAAGCACAGTAGACCACATCAATGGTGGCAGTGCGCTATGGCCCAATGAATAACTAGACTGGACTAGAACTTTGATTTGCTTACTCATTTAAAAGTTTTTCTAAATACTTCTATGGCCAAAGAGGTAGGGGATAGAAGAGTAACTGAGGAATCTAGAATAGGCCACACTTCTTAAGCACAAACACTTCTTGAAACTTGATAAAATGGTGTGGTCCAAGTACATATTTGTCATATAGTCAACCTCTAAAATATTATACATAAATATCTTTTTCCTTTCGTTTTACATACTTTTTATTGTTGTGTTGTTTGTTGATTGTACCGCTATATAGGATGTAAGTATTCGACCAACTGAAATAATTATCGATTGTTTTGCTAAATGTAATGTAACCGAAATCCGAAATTCTAACACCTCGTGCGGTCAAAAAAATTCACTTGTTGCATGCAACCGCTTTTATAAATACTAAAACAAAACAATTAAAATAGAATTTGGTAAATAAAAAAATTTTAAAATTTCACGTGAATTGGTTTTTGACCAAATACTTATACATTAGGCCGGAGCGATTTTTGTGAAATTCAAATTTTCGATACGGTGCCGTCAAAATTGTGTAATTTCAACGACGTGGTGTCGTTTGCCAAATCGCCCCGGCCTGATATGCATACACACACATACATTCGCCTAACGTTTACCACATACTCGTACATGTGTACAAATTTATGTATAATTTTACTTTATTATATTTAAATATTTATTAAAGTTTTAATTTTACAAAAATATTTGCAGTCGGAGACTTCTGGCGACTACAAAAATGCCTTGACTGCGCTGCTGGGTGGAGCTTAAGTGGCGTTGATATTTCTTTAACTTCTTCGATACAAACCATTTGATGTGTTTTTAGTCAATTGATTTTATGCAATATTAACAACGCACGTGCATGGTAACTTATACATACAAGTATTGTGGACGCTAAATATATTTATTAATGTAGACAAACTTGACACTTAAAACCATAAACTAGTAAAGTTGTAATTTTTGTTCCAAATAAATGCATTTTAACTTTTTTAACTCCAAATGTTTTATTATGAGAAGAGATCGGCCCAACAGTAACTTACAAAAGTACAAGGTGGCACAAAATTAATCACCCTATCGGAAGGTTTATAATTTTTGCAAATGACGTAGTATGACAATCATATTTGACAGTTGCCAACTAGGCAGCTGCAAAATTCAAAAAAGAAAGAAATGGAACACGTCGAGGTCAACATAAAGATTTCCATAACTCAACGTAATTTTCTGTTTATTTAGCAAAAAGGCTATTGAACTAAATTGGATGAATAAATTTGTGCCTCCTTGTATATTGAAAATATACGTAATCAGTTTTTTCTACACACTAACGAAATTAACTCTTATACATTTTCTGGTTTGTCTTATTTCTCTCGTTTAAGTTGAATTTTGAGCTTCAGTGCATTAAGAGACTTACAGGTATGATAGAATTTAGGGTAAATTTTTTTGTAGTCCATTTTAACTCGATTTATCCCTCCGTTATAAATTTTTCTTGTCTTGTACTTTTTGAAATAATGCGTTGCATATTATTATTATTATTTTTATTTTTTTTTTTTTGAAGTTAATCAAATAATATTATGAGACTGCTTCAACATTTTCAAATATTTTATAAAATATTCAAGATAAAATATTCGAAATACATGCAGTGTACGAATAGTTATGTCCCTAATTTTATATGCATCTCGTTCAAAGTAATTTGTATTACCGTCAAGTACGGGCTGCGGTTATTATGGTAAGGAATTTCGGTAATTTCTCCATACAAGCGCTCCACCCAAATATTGAAGAGGCGACTTTCTTACCTCCAATATGAGACAACATTAAAAGTAAAACCACAAACTGAAAGAGTCGACTATCATTTTACTGGTGTGTGTAATAAATGCAATTTTAATAAGAACGTCTCTGGATGTATGCACGTATATAAATACAAATTTGTTGTATGTAGTATGTGCACTGGCTGAGAGAATCATCACTACTATCATATCATTCGTGTGCATATGAGAGAGGATTCATTCAACGTGCGAGCAGTTAAATGAAAGTGACTGAAATTTAGTCGTTTTGTGACTGTGGAGAAATAAACAATTGACGAAATATTTACGTATTTTGCATACCTTAAATAATTTACCTTAAATAACAATAAATATATAAATATTTATTAATACAAACTCATTCCAATTAGTACAATGGATTATACAGTGAGTAAATAAGTAGTATTTTTAAAGCTTAATTCTATGCTAATATTGATTTTATATCCAACATTTTTCGCGTACGGTATGCGTCATCATAATTTTCATCGCTATTAGCCAACTCCCACTGTAGTTCCCGCTGCCCCATTCGATGCCTCCGCAGATGCACAGGCGTTACGAGCCGCCATGAAAGGTTTCGGAACGGATGAGGAGGAAATCATCAACTTACTCACTGCTCGTTCGAATGCACAGAGACAACAAATTAAGGCACGGTTTGAAACAGAATTCGGGCGTGACTTAGTCGATGACTTGAAGAGTGAATTGGGTGGTAAATTTGAAGACGTCATTGTTGCTTTAATGACGCCGCCCGTTGAGTATTTATGTAAGCAGCTACATGAGGCAATGGCCGGCATGGGTACAGATGAGACAACACTTGTCGAAATACTCTGCACAAAAACAAATGAAGAAATGCGGGAAATTGTGGCTGCTTATGAAGCAAAATACGATCGCCCCTTGGCGGAGCAAATGTGTAGTGAAACGTCTGGGTTCTTTCGACGTCTGTTGACATTGATTGTGACAGGCGTGCGTGATCCGGTGGGTACTGTGGATCCAAATAAAGCGCGCGAGGATGCAGAAGCTCTTTATGCGGCGGGTGAAGCAAAGCTCGGCACCGACGAGGAGGTCTTCAATCGCATTATGACACATAGCAGTTTCGCGCAATTACGGCTCATCTTCGACGAATACAAAGAACTCTCGGGTCAGACTATTGAACAAGCGATCAAGCATGAAATGGATGGAGCACTGCACGATGCAATGATTGCAATTGGTGAGTGGAAACATTTTAAATGCTTTAGGCATCTATGAGTTAAATGTGTTTTGAGTTCATACTACTTGTTGGCATTACATCAATTAATTGCGGACTATTTTTAATTCATATGTAGTTGAATGCGTTCAATCACCGGCCGCCTTTTTCGCCAATCGCCTTTTCCAAGCCATGGATGGTGCCGGTACAAATGATGCTACTCTCATTCGCATAATTGTCAGTCGTTCTGAAATTGATTTGGGTACCATTAAAGATGAGTTTGAGCGCATTTACAATCGTACCTTGTACAGTGCTGTTGTGGTAAGTAAATCTTCCAATAATAATGCCACGCCATTTAATATCCAGTTTCAGGAAGTGCACTGAATTAAATTGCTATTAAAAAGACAAAATTTCTAAGTTTTGGTAAAGCCAACATCTTACATCCAATACAAATTATTTGGTTACCATAGGAGAGGGAAAAGAATTATTAAGTTAGTAGCCGCTGCTTTAAATTTCGTATACTCGGTACCGATGTCTCCAAGTAATTGCCTGATTTCAGCCATAAAAATACTTTGGACCCGAAAGTAAATGGACTACTTTAGGAAAAGTAAAAGTTTTTTCTAATAGCGATCGGCCCTCGGCAGGCAATAGCAAAGCTCTGAGTGTATTTTCCATAAAAAAACCATTTGCCATTCGGAGCCGACTTAAAACTGTAGGTCTCTCCATTTGTTGTAAAACAAACCCTGGGCTCTATTCTGGTGCACTCGACACTGGTCGAAGAACGCCTGGTTTCACAATCGATCGCTTTCGAATTCTTCGACATACGGCTAATCTGGGTACCTGGTCATAATGGCATTGCGGGAAACTGCGAAGCGGACGAGCTGGCCAGACCAGTGACCTGTGAGGTAGTGTCTCCGCGAAAGGATCAGGATCCCCTTGACAACCTGCGCTCTACTACTCGAAAGATGGGCTTCGCGTCAACTCAGCGAGCGCTGGGCAAGTACGCCAACTTGTAAAGTCGCGAAATCCTTCTGGCCATGTGTGAATCGGAGCCGTTCGAGGGATATCTGAGGATGGCAACATCTCAGCTCTCAAATTTCGTGGGAGTCGTCACGGGGCACTATCCGTGACATATATTTGCCGTGAGACTCCGAATTATTTCAAGTCCTTTTTGTGTCAACTGTATGGAGGATGAGATGGAATCATCTCAGAACCTTCTCCTTAGTTAGGGAGAAACTTTTAATTTAAAACAATTACATTACACTTCTTGAAACTTGATAAAATGATGTGGTGCAAGTACATATTTGTCATTTATTCAACCTCTAAAATATTATACATAAATATGTTTTTCCTTTCATTTTCCATACTTTTTGTATTGTTGTGTTGTTTGTTGATTGTACCGCTATATACATAGGATGTAAGTATTCGACCAACTAAAATAATTATCAATTGTTTTGCTAAATGTTATTTAACCGAAATCCGAAATTCTAACACCTCATGCGGTCAAAAAAATTCACATGCAACCGCTTTTATAAATACTAAAACAAAAAAATTAAAATAGAATTTGGTAAATAAAAAAATTTTAAAATTTCACGTGAATTGGTTTTTGACCATATACTTATACATTAGGCCGGAGCGATTTTTATGAAATTCAAATTTTCGATACGGTGCCGTCAAAATTGTGTAATTTCAACGGCGTGGTATAGTTTGCCAAATCGCCCCGGCCTGATATGCATACACACACATACATTCGCCTAACTCGTACCACATACTCGTACATGTGTACAAATTTATGTATAATTTTACTTTATTACATTTAAATATTTATTAAAGTTTTAATTTTACAAAAATATTTGCAGTCGGAGACTTCTGGCGACTACAAAAATGCCTTGACTGCGCTTCTGGGTGGAGCTTAAGTGGCGTTGATATTTCTTTAACTTCTTCGATACAAACCGTTTGATATGTTTTTAGTCAATTGATTTTATGCAATATTAACAACGCACGTGCATGGTAACTTATACATACAAGAATTGTGGACGCTAAATATATTTATTAATGTAGACAAACTTGACACTTGAAACCATAAACTAGTAAAGTTGTAATTTTTGTTGCAAATAAAGGCATTTTAACTTTTCTAACTCCAAATGTTTCATTATGACTTCGGCCTCCGCTACGTACGGCTTTATGATAACTTACAAAAGAGAAGGTGGCGCAAAATATTTTTGATGAGGATCTTTTTCATGGCAGAAATACACTCGTCATACACTTTTTCATTGCCTGCCGAGGGGCAACCGCTATTACAAAAAAATTTCACGCACCAACCCATTCGGCTAAGGCGGCCGATATATATACAGTATACAAAATAGAGTTTTTAAAATTCTAATTTTTCACAAAACAAGCCCACAACGAGAGTGTCGATTTTGGGACATATTAGCTTATTGTTGTCGTTGTAACAGCACTGAAAAATTATCCATCTATTTTTTAGTGAACGTTGCTGAAGTAACAACCCTTGGCTGGATATAAAAATGGAGTCACTTCCGGTTAATTGAAATGAGTGTTCGATCCCAAAATCAGTCATGAAATATCAAAACAATAGAAATTCATCCCGAAAACGGTCACTCAGAAAAATGCAATGGTATATCCCGTACTATTATACATTTCTGACATGAAAATAATTATCTGATTAGTCTTTCCAGTGCTGAGTCACATTTGGTTTCGCCGCGTTTCAACCAAACCTAAAAAATGTATATAATGCTTAAAACCTCAACCTTAACCTAAACCTAGAATCTTAAGAATTTTATACTTTGATTTTCAGAATAAATTTGCTATGAGAGTACCCATGGGAAAGGAGTGAGAAATTACCTGTAGCCTAATCCAAGGTCCGCTGCAATGTTTACAGATGTTTCAAAGCTAAAAGACAGATACTGGGTATTGTTATTCATTTAAGCCTGACCCTGTGCCTACCTGAACTTTGTACTGACTTTCAAACTGAACTGTTCACACTAAAGTAATATCCGGTCTGGTTTAAATATTCTTCTAATCTTATATAACCTTTTACAATTGATTCAGATATCTGACCGTCAAGCTTCCAAGCTTCTATTAAATCATTTCAATTAAATTGAATGAGTAAAGCCTTTAACGAGTACTGGACGCGAAATGTACAACGTGCTTTTTAGTGGAACCTGGTCACAAGGGCGTCCCCGAAAACTGCGTCGCGGATGAGCCCTCATGGAACTCCACTCAAAATGCAAGCATTCCACACTTTTCTCGTGCTCGAAAGTACGGACTTGGATTGACTGTCTTTCAAAGAACGAACGAGGTAACTGAGTGGTGGCCCCTGCTTGTAAGGTAACAAGACAAATTTGACCAAAAGCTGGAGAAAATCTATATCGAACGTATATCTTCATGGTTAGTGGTTGTGGCCAACAAACACCAGATGATACATATACACAACTTTAAAGATGGGCTATCCATCAATTGATCTTACCACAGCTACGGAGGCGAGGAGGAAATGGAGAGTATTTAATACTGTCCCCGTCACTGTCCCTGTCGAACCAAGGAGCAACAACTTTTTCTGCACAATTAAATCTTCGAATATTTTGAAAATTTTATCGGAGCGAACCACTACATTACCGATTAAGAGAAAGTAAAGAAAAATCGGAGATAGAGCACCGGGCCAGTCGGTTTAAGTTTGTTTCCAAACGAGACGTGTGAACGGCAACCATTTTCAATTAATCGAACTTAACAGAATTGTTTTTGTTGTCAAGTTTACTTGAGGGAAGGAGGTTCGGTAACTTTTCCATTCAAGCGCGCAAGCAAAATATTAAATAGGTGACTTTCTTATAAACCAAATGAGAAAAAAATGAAAGAAGAATAAACGTATTTAAAAGTAAAACAAAAAACTGAAAGCGTGGACTATCATTTTATTGGTGTGTGTAATAATTGCACTTTTAACAACAAAGTATACGTATGTATGAATATACACTTGTTCTCACATCGTTTGTAGTATATGCCCTGGCTGAGAGAATCATCACTACTATCATATCTTTCGTGTGCATATGAAAGAGAATTCATTCAACGTGCGAGCACTTAAGTGAAAGTCACTGAAATTCAGTCGTTTTATGACTTTTGAGAAGTAAACAAGAGTAGAAATATAATATACATACGTACTTGATATACATATAATAATTAATTTTACCCATAACTCGAATTATTTTTAGTACATATATGAAAATTAAAATATTAATAAATATATAAACAGAAATCAACCAACGCATTTCAATTATTACAATGGATTACAGAGTGAGTAAATCGTCTAGAATGTAATGTTGTAGTCATATTGATTTTGTATGCGTCATCATATTTTTCATCGCTATTAGCTAACTCCCACTGTTGTGCCCGCCGCCCCATTCGATGCCTCCGCAGATGCACAAGCTTTGCGAGCCGCCATGAAAGGTTTCGGAACGGATGAGGAGGAAATCATCAACTTACTCACTGCTCGTTCGAATGCACAGAGACAACAAATTAAGGCACAGTTTGAAACAGAATTCGGGCGTGACTTAATCGATGACTTGAAGAGTGAACTGAGTGGTAAATTCGAAGATGTGATCATTGCATTAATGATGCCGCCAATAGAGTATTTATGTAAGCAGCTGCATAAGGCAATGGCCGGCATGGGTACAGATGAAGACACACTTGTCGAAATACTTTGCACAAAAACAAATGAAGAAATGCGTGAAATTGTGGCAGCTTATGAGGCAAAATACGATCGCCCCTTGGCGGAGCAAATGTGTAGTGAAACGTCTGGGTTCTTTCGACGTCTGTTGACATTGATTGTGACAGGCGTGCGTGATCCGGTGGGTACTGTGGATCCAAATAAAGCGCGCGAGGATGCCGAAGCGCTTTATGCGGCGGGTGAAGGACAACTCGGCACTGACGAAGGGGTATTCAATCGTATTATGTCGCACAGCAGCTTCGCGCAATTACGGCTCATCTTCGACGAATACAAAGAGCTCTCGGGTCAGACCATTGAACAAGCGATTAAGCATGAGATGAGTGGAGCACTGCACGATGCAATGATTGCAATTGGTGAGTGGACAATTGTTAAATGCTTAAGTCATCTATGAGTTAAATGTGTTTTGAGTTCATACTACTTGTTGGCATTACATCAATTAATTGCGGACTATTTTTAATTCATATGTAGTTGAATGCGTGCAATCACCGGCCACCTTTTTCGCAAATCGCCTATACCAAGCCATGGATGGTGCCGGCACAAATGATGCTACTCTCATTCGCATAATTGTCAGTCGCTCTGAAATTGATTTGGGTACCATTAAAGATGAGTTTGAGCGCATTTACAATCGTACCTTGTACAGTGCCGTTAAGGTAAGTAAATCCTCTAATAATAATGCCACACAATTTAATATCTAGTTGCAGAAAGTATACTCAATTAAATTGCTATAAAAAATTAAAATTTCTAAGTAAGAGGGGTAGATTAAAAAGTTGGAAGGTCCAACGAAAACAATTAATTGGGATTGGTATGATATGGAACAGTGTGCGTACATGGATTAAGACTGAACTGATGGCAATAATGGAACCCAAAACACTGATACAGTGTGATGCAATATCTGAAGATGATATCTACATTTTCACTGATAGCCTAGCGGCGATAACATCCCTCGTAAAGCAGTCGATAAATTCCAAGGTAGCCATGAAATGCCGCACACCTCTTAAAGAGGTGACTGAGTCATTTGACCTAAAGTTAACATGGGTTCCTGGCCATTGTGGCATTGAGGGTAATTGCAGAGCCATTGAACCAGCGAGACTAGGCACCAAGTTGACTGAGTACACAGACAATGGCATAGACATACCCTGACAAACATGTAAGCTACTTATTTTTGAGGAAATTATACGAGGAAATATGAAAGATGGCGTAATGGCATACGCAGAATCGCCCGACAATTATGGCCGACTCTCAATGCTAAACGCACAGAATCTCTGCTAAAAAATTTTAAGCTTAACTTTACCAGACTGATTTCCGTTATAAGGGGACACTGGCAGCCACGCACAGAGGATGGGTGTGCAAACACATGGTTTCTGCAGAAGCTGTCTAGATGAGGAAAAGGAAGAAACGATCTCGCACCTTCTGTGCCATTGTCCTACTCTATCAAGACGTAGATTTACCGTTTTAGGTAGACAATCCCTTAATGAATTGGAAGATCTCAGTACTGTGGAAATCAGCGGATCTTCTAAAATTTTTGAAAAGTACACACTGGTTTTAGGAAATATAAGGACAAGTTCCCCACACGGCATTAGAATGGGATATGAGTCTGAGTATGTCCCACAGTGGGCAACTCCTTCAACCTAACCTAAGATAAGTACCACTCATAAAAATAATCTAAAATTATTCTATGGTTTACCTTGAACCGTTTTTCAATTTCTTACTTTCTTTCCTTTTTGCCTATTTTCCCTTACTTCCGAATTGCATCAATGGATTAAGTAGCATTCGAAATCAGTTGTCAAACTTTACATAACCTTTCATTATTGGATTTTGGGCCAACTACTGGTCAGTTTAAGATAAAACAAAACAAATGTTTCTATAAGTTTTTCATAACTTTTTTGGTTCAAATATTTTAAAAAAGTTCTTTACAATGCTCGACATACATTTTCCTCTAAAACTAGACCTAACTTTTTATGGAGAGACAAAATCTCGTGTAAGAATTTTGGGGGAGGCTCGAAATCTTCAACACCTCAATTTTTGATTTTTTGCGTCTTAGTTTTTGTATTTTGATCCAGGCTTGTGAGCAATATAGTGAAGTAAATATTGAATTTTGATCTTTTTTTGCAGTCGGAGACATCTGGGGACTACAAAAGAGCCTTGTGTGGGATTCTGGGTGGAGTTTAAGTGGCGGTGACATTTCTTTAAATTCTTCGAGAAAATATTATAGAAGTCAAATATATTACAGACTCGCCAGGATGAATTCGTTGCGTCCGTTGCGACAAGGTGTTCGAGTAATATGTTGCCACAACACAAAATAATGCCACAATAAAAGTGCTCTTATATATATAAACAAATCAGCTGTTCTGTTGTTGTTCTTGTGGCAGCATAAACATTCCTCATACATGTACGGGGAATACTGCTGGAGTGACAGTTCTTGGCCGGATATAAATCCGGGTCGTTCCGGTAATGTAGAACTGACTGTCGAGGGAATCGCTGTACGTATGGCAAAGGAGAGTGTTGACTTTGTCCAATCCAAAAAGATATACAGCATGAACGTGGCACATCCATGGAGTCTCTATATAAATACAGATAATCAGATCGGCTGTCGCAGCGGACACCACAGACTCATTCTGGCGGTCCTATTAAAGTAGAAAATCTGTAAACTTCAAAATATAAAATAATAATGTTGTAGTTTTTATTAAACTTTTTATTAAAAAAAATCAACAGTAGTTTTTGTTCTGCAATTTTTTTTAAATAGAAATGGAATGAAATTATAAAGGACGAGTGAAAAAATATCGGGAACTGATGTCCGAAATATTAAAATACTAAAGATAAACGATAAGAAACTACGTCATCAAGACTATCAAGTTGCTCCGGTCAAAAATGTAAGTAAGTACCGGCTAAGGCAGACTCCATTTGATAGAGCGAATGCAACAGAACCCACTTGTGAGATAATTATATAAAAGCTGATTATTACTGATAATGGTTGGGCCAATAGCCCCTCACTGTCTCTTATAAATACACAGAAATTGGTCTTCCCATCCAATTACGTGACTTTTGCCGTAGCTGCAGAGGAGAAAGAACTGAAGATGGTTGAACACCATGCCTGTCGCTGCTCAGTTCTAACCAAGAATAGCATCCACGTAGTGTGGAACGGCAACCACTTTCACCTAAGTCAATCTAATAGAATTGTTGTGCTTTCCTTGAGCAAGGCCTGGTTTTGAAAACGTGGTGTTAGAAGGAGTAGGATATTAAAGCGGTTAGCTTGAATGACCATGTAAAGAGGGGGTTAGTTTTTTGTGCGAAGTTTATTAAATGTATCATGGTGAAGTCGATAGATCAGCAGGATCCATCGATTGCCGTACTAGATGTTGAATCTCATATTTTAGATCGAAGAAGTGGCTGCTGATATGTGATTCTGTAGAGTTTATGTTAGACCATCTTCGGATGACATCCGGTGATTATCCCTAGTCTGGTATTCTGATATGTTTTTAATTTCATGAACTACGTCCAACTAATCCATATTGTTGTTGTTGTTGTAGCAGTATACTTATCCCTGTCAGTGTTATGCAGATCACCGGTCATCTTCGTCTAGCTCACCTAACGGTAGGCCCAGGAAACTTCGGCAAGTTAGGTCCAGAGGGAAAGGAGTGTTAGAAGAGTGGTCCAACTAGTCCATCGCTACGCTTAGTGATAAACTATATGTATTTTTGTTTAGCGGTACGAAGGCAAAACGACTTTCGAGCTGCCTATCTGCACGGTAACTCGATATTTTTTCCAACGACTGGTAGTTTATCCCTTAACCTTAAACTGAAATCGAAGGGAAGTGCATCATTCATAGTCGATTGTCAGTAAATTTAATAGAATCACCTGTTGAGCTAACGTAATTGTAGAGTTTTACTTACATTTTAGTGATATTTTGGCACTTTCTCTTAGTTCTCTCACACACCTCATTTATAATTATCCCACCTCATTTTCGGGCCGAGGATATACTGGCGGGCAATTGTTCGTCGAACACGAAATTTATTTTCGCTGTTTCGTGAAAGCTATACGCGGTATAGTAATCAGCTGATTTTGTGACGTAATAAGGGATATAACAGCGGTTTGTTTTCAACAGAAGTCGTCAATAACTAAGTTTGTGGTTGGTCATATACGAAAAAATTAAAGCAGCAGTTTTACATTTTAAAGCTCTGTTAGCAGCTCTGTCAGACAAGACTTTGGCATAATTTTGCATAACATAGGACAACCTATGGTAGCATGACTCTTTTCTTATTAGCCTAAACTCAACTTAACTTAAAACACATAGAGAGCTGGAGGTTTTAGATTTCTAAGTTATGTATCTTACGTAAATTGGGAGCCGTGAGAAAATCATGATTCCAAATAATTCTTTACCTATTTAGAAATAAATGCCTCAAAATATGTCATACAGAATTGATGTTCATATAAATGTAAACAAACAAGCAAAAGAAAAACATTGTAAGCATGAAAAACTAATATGACTAGTGCAATCAGGATGGCGGCCGCCGTAGCCGAATGGGTTGGTGCGTGACTACCATTCGGAATTCTCAGAGAGAACCTACGATCGAATCTCGGTGAAACACCAAAATTAAGAAAAAACATTTTTCTAATAGCGGTCGCCCCTCGACAGGCAATGGCAAACCTCCGAGAGTATTTCTCCCATGAAAAAGCTCCTCATAAAAATATCTGCCTTTCGGAATCGGCTTGAAACTGTAGGTCCCTCCATTTGTGGAACAACATCAAGGCGCACGCCGCAAATAGGAGGAGGAGCTTGGCAAAACACGCAAAAAGGGAGTACGCGCAAATTACATATAGAGGGTGGTTTCAAGGGTCGATGTTGAATGTGAACCATACCTTAACGTCAAGTTTTTTTCAGCATTTCATTTGACATTTTTCCAAAGATCCACAATCGAGCAACGCGTTAAAGTTATTCAGGCTTATTATGAAAACGGGCGTTCAAATCAAAATGCATATCGCGCACTTCATCTTCGGTGATGAGGCACATTTTCACCTCAGTGGATTCCTCAATAAGCAGAATTGCCGCATTTGGGCGAATGATAATCCAAGAGTGATTGCCAAAAAACCAATGCACCCACAAAGAGTGACTGTTTGGTGCGGTTTATGGGCCGGCGGCATCATTGGGCCGTATTTTTTCCAAAATGAGGCCGGTCAGGCGGTTACTGTGAATAGTGTCCGCTATCGTGAGATGATAACGAACTTTTTATGGCCCGAATTGGAAGATATGGATGCGGACGATATGCGGTTTCAACAGGACGGTGCCACTTGTCACACAGCTAACGAAGCAATGGCCTTTTGCGCGAAAAATTTGATAGCCGAATAATCTTACGTCGCGGCGATGTCAATTGGCCGCCAAGATTATGTGATTTGACACCGTTGGACTTCTTTCTTTGGGATTATTTGAAAGAAAAGGTGTACGTCGATAAGCCAGCAACAAGTTTCTACGAAAACTAAGTAAAATCCAAGTATTGGCTAACAGAGCTCTTACTACGCCAAAATAGACACACTTCGTTGCCGTCTGAACAACTACAACAACATGAATACATGTGAAATGAGCTGTCAAGTCCTTTATGACGTAGCAGCCAAAGTTACTCTCCCAATCGAGTAACCAAACCTTGTAATCAAACTGTCAAACGCAAGAAATTGTATATTCACACATAAAACCATATAGTCACATATACACACACATTTTCTTGCTATAAACAAGTAATTCCCCTTCCTTTTGTTTGTATACTCTCGGGGCCTGACGACACACCGAATTCGGAAAGCGCAATATCTTATTCTATCATTTTTGGTCACGAGCACAAATGCAAGATAAAACTACATTTGGAGGTTTACGACGCTGCACTTTATTTCTTTATTTTGCTTAATTTATAAAATTATAAATCTTATAATCACAATTATCACCAAACCATTCCAACTTCGCTTCTGTGTTGCTTATTTATTCAACGGTTGTCAAAATCGTCTAAAATAAATTGGCGGCATTTGGAAGGCGCTACCTTCTTTACTCTGTACACCGTGTGCACTAATCGTACTAATTTCAAAAGGCGTTAAAAATGGATACAGCTCATGTGTATGATGACAAACGAATATGAAAAATGTAATACTCTGGACATAAGATCACAAACATTTGATACGAAAAGTCGTAACAATTATTGAAATTTTATTGGAGCTTGAAAACCGTAGACGCGCTGGATTTCCATACTTACTTTTCTGCCTTTTGGTCTCTGATGTGATCTTCAATAATTCGTATGTATGGCAGCACCAATTTTGCGTTTGTTTAACCGAACAAATTTTGTTCGCTGTGAGAGTCGACGAACTCTCTCTCTCTCTCGCCTTGTTCGGCGCAACACCAATTGCACGGTGTTCGTCAAACTAAAATGCAGTATAACTAGGGCCTTTCACTTCAATCTGCGTAATCGTGTGACATCTATGATCTTGTATTTCATCGTTGAAAACGAATCCACTTTTATTTGTCTTGCTATCATTCTTCGAATCTTGTTCTATTGCATAGTACTAGTTGGTTTGGGTTGCGCAACGTGATGCCATTGCTGATTTTTTGCAACGTTGCACTTTGGTTTAATACAATTAGGAAAATTTTGCCACTCCAATTAGGTGCATCGAGGGTAATTCTTCCTTAATCGTCCTTACTGCCTTTTATCAATATGTCACTACAAATGCCCAAATGGAATTATACATAGGAGTATCCGTTTTCATACAAACCTTGTCTTGACCATTGCGAACACAAAAAAATAGTCAAATCGGTCGAGCCGTTCTTATACTTACATGCGGAAATTAATTTTTATTTATATTATTTACTTCAAAATAATACTTGATTTAATTTTAAACGGGGTATTAGTCCTTAATCCTTTATTCTTGTAGTCGATTGTTATATTTGTGTAAAAACTCTTTACTTGAAATATAATTTATATGTTTTCCTTTCTTTGATCGGTATATAGTTTTCTATATCATTGGGTACTGTGAAAAATGGCGGTGGTGCCTGCAAGGAATCAACATTAAACATTTTGGACAGAAAATATGTTTAAAAAAATACTAACGTTTTTAAGCTCGCTATATGTAGCCTCACGATGTGTGTACTCCTTGAATATATAACTGTTCTCAATTTCGAAATGGAAACGAGTGTCGTGCATTTTAAGTAACACATTATCGACTCGGAGGAAATGCCTGAGCAGTACAAAGAAACCCGACGGCATCACTCGCTAAAAAGTTAACAATACAAATTTAATTATTCGTTAAAAATACGAAATTGGATGCATACAATTTTCACTGAACACGATGAGATTCCGTTGTCATGCAGCTCATCTTCGAACAGCGTGAGATCATGATAAAATAGTATCTTTTCGCGATGCATCAATTTACATCTGTTCAATTCCTGATCTGAATCCTCCACCCGAAATTTATCGTTCATTGTTCCCTGATAAGTGCTTGTAAAAGTCCAGTCAAACGGCTTGAATTTTTCTTCCATATGACATTCAGGTCTGCTCTCCTTCCATTCCTGCGCACAGGCCACTTGTAGAGAATGCTTCCCGTTCTCCACTAAGCGCAGTGCGTCCATTGGTAGAAACTCCAATATAGCACCATCTTTGTGCTTTAGTATTAACTTATTCTTGTGAAAAACCATATCGGGCAAGTGCGGCAACTCCAGTGCGTAACGATATGTGCACAACTCACAACACTCATCATCACCTTGATTGCAATTGCCATCTTGGCCTTTTATGCAAATGCTTTTAAGTATGTGCGATTTGAGGTAGCTTATGTGCCAGTTCTGAAAGTCAATACTTTTACTATTAACTGGTAGACGGGGTACCAACTCGTCCTGTAAACACCAAAGGTCAATATTTGGAAATCATCAATCACTATGATACCACTCACCTCCATCATACTTATAATTTAATGTGGATACTGGATACAATTTAAGCGGTTTTCGCAGTTCGTATTTTGTTATTTTTACATTGACTATTTCACTGTTGAAAGCAGATCAAATCATGTTATGATAAAGAAGATAGCACCTTTGTCATTTCACCAGCTGACTTTAAAACAGATTATGGCAATTCATGCTACCATGTGTTGAGAAAAGTATTATTTTTTAATTGAAAAAAAAAAAACGGGTCGGGTTCAACAAAATTCGACATGGAATATTTTAGGCAAAGTGTAAGGATTTATTTAATGAAACTTTGTGGAGATATTAGGAAGTTGTTGTTGTTGTAGCAGCATAAACTTTCCCCATATTTACATACAGGGAATGCTGCTGGAATGACAGTCCTTGGCTGGATATAAATCCGGGTCGCTTCGGTAACGTAGAACCGACTGTCGTGGTAACGGATATTAGGGAATGGTTCAGGTTGCTTAAACAAAGAAACAACAAAGAAAATGGACTGCATATTTCGTACAGTTAGATTTATTTTTTTTAATGAACATTTATTTAAGAATGCACACAGAAAATTTAATATCGTTCCGGTGAATATTTTCAAAGTTGCACGAACATTTCAAAGTGCTTGAAAGTACAAGGCAAACTTTAAACGCGTTCTTCTCAAAATAGTGTTTTCAAAGTCGGTGACCAACATTACTCGAAAACGCCTAAACCGATTAGTCTCAAATTTTAACACGAGTTTCTTAAATATATTTTTTGTAATTAATCGAAGATTTTTCCTCGCCGATCAAATTTTGTTGAAGTGAAACTTCTTAGGCGCCGATGGACGAGCGAAAATGGAGAGTAAAATTTCAAGGCCATGCAACGTTTTGGGCATTTTCGTTCCGCGAGAGAAAAAAGATATAACGTAGAGGAAAAGGAGAGAGAGAGCTATACCTTATATATATATCTTAGATACACTTTTGGCTATTTTTCCGAAGTTTTTCCTTGAGGTTGCTAATTTCTAGTGAGAAATAACACTGCCTACTTTTTGGCGCTTGTTTGTTGGTGCGAACTTGTAGGAAATATATTTTTGGTGCCTACTTTTTGGCGTTATATTTCCTTGGTGCCTACTGTTTGGGTCGTTTATTAGTAACGCTACTTTAGTTTTAACAATCGATGACGTCATTTCTCCAAATAAACAAACAAAAGGAAAAGAAGTTACTTGTTTGTAATTATCAAGTGTATGGATATACACAAAGATTTGTGATTTTAGATTAAACAAAGTAATAAAAATTAAGTGGCGTGTGTTAAATTGTGAAAGCACGAATAATAAAAACCCCTCCAAATGCAGATATTTTCATTATCACCCAAATACAGTACTTATTTTTTTTATTCTGGTGACGCTGTGGCAAAAAAATATGTATGTGTATATATAATTTCTTGTGGTTGACAGTTTCCATTGCTTGGATGTTGGTTTATTTGCTGTACTGACATAATCGACATTAAAAATTAGGAAAAAAGTAGTGGTTTTGGATGGCACCTACTTCTGTATTCTTTATACTGTAATGTTGCATTTTTAATATAAAAAACGTAATATTTCTGGCAGTCGTTTGCATATGATATGTTAACAAATTGTGAATGAGAAGAAAAAGCAGCTGTTTACCGGCTGATGATTGTGAATTTGTACGGACATAAATAAATGTGTATATGAATGTAACAACTTTTGTAAATGTAAACTCCTATTATTTATAAAAATATGCAACGAAGACCCAATGATTCGACATCTAGTGACTCTGATGATGAGGACAATGAACAAATGCGCCAATTTCTGGAAGCAGCTGATACCACATTACTCACAAACGCTATGTTTCAGCCTACCCTGAATGAGCATGGTCCCATAAAGGAGAATCTAACTGATAATGTGGTTAATACCGCATCTGAACAAAAAGGTTATTGCACTAGGATACAAACCCTTTTCTTTATTTATGCTTTTGTACTATTTTTGTATAGTTCTACCATCCAACCGCTATTTACTGGAGGAGGAAGGGAAAACTGACGCAGATTTCATCACAACAGAAGCAGTAAAGAAACATATTGGCAAAAAACTTTCTGAACTAATCGCGAATTCTGTGAAATTTGGTGATTTTGAAACTCCAACAACTGTTCAAAAAACACGGAAAAGCCGTGTTATACTCTTCGCAGGTGCAGGTTGCTATGTAAAGCCCTATGAAGAATTTGAATTTGAATCAAATGGTCCAACAAAAAGACCTGTTATAAAAAGAAGGAAACTGGATGATCAAAAAGAAAAGGGGAAACAAGAAGATCTCTATGATATGGCATCTGTATCAGCCGAAGACATTCTCAGCGGCAAGCTCACAGCGGGCTGGGTACCAAAACGTGAAAGAAAGGAAAAGTTGTTTTCCTACAAATGTGATGCCAATGGCAAACTCCACTTAAAACCTGAAGAAAATGAATTTACAAAGCTGCGCCAAAAAAATCATTGGAATGAATCAAAAATTAAGCAAAAAAGAAATATTATTTCCAGGTGAATCGCACAATAAACCCAATTGTGGCTTCTATTGAGTGTTGCACTTAATTGCAACACGGTTGTAGAAAAGCTTCTAATAACGTACACAAATTTTTTTATTTTTTTTATTAAATTTTGTCCCTTTAATGCAGAAAAGTTTCTGTTGTATACGTGTTAACATTTGCACTATTATCTTGTCCTGATGAGGTAACATCTGAATGTTTAGTCCGAAGTACATCTTTATAGTTACTAGAGCAAATGAATAAAAACGTATGTAAATACATAATTATAATTTTTTTTGTTCAAATAGCATACCTTGCACTCTGCACCGACATGTGAGATTGTCCTTCAAGCATACTCAACATTCCAGCACCACTTTGAGAGCTGGCAGAACTTGCGCTCGTCATATCCATACCGCTGCTCAGAATACTAACATTGGGTTCATTCGACGCAGGCATTTCAAGTATATTCAAAAAATCACCTTGGAATTCTTCCTTTTGCATACTCTGACTTTCTTTCATTAATTTGTCATATTCCTGTAATACACCATTAAATTCAGCGATTTCACTGCGGTTACGTGCCACCAACTGATGCTTAAAATAGTTATGGACTTGAGTTAATGACGCATTAGCCAATGAGTAGTATGCTTTTTCGAGACTCTTCACTTCTACTTCATTTTGAATTTCAGACTGTGGATTATTGGCATGCACTTCACGAATCCGCAGCATGAAGTTGCGCATAAACTCTTGTGCTGCATCGGCAAACAGAACTAGGGCCGATTCGGATATATCTGTGAAGCCAGAGACACGAAGCTGTCCGCAAACCGCTTTTCGTAATGCAGCGCGGCAAATCTCGGGATTAATTTCAGGATAAGACTGTGGTACACCTCGAGCAAACTGCGTTTCAATTGGCGGTATAAACCATATTGGTTTTGCAAATTTATCATCGTTGATGAAATCAGTGGCATTTTCGGGTGGGAAATCTACTTCAGGTATCATTTGACAAGGATTCAGCAAGTAGTTAGAAGTACCCTGCGAAAATAAAATATTAATACTAGCATTGAAGCTAACCAAAGTAATACGTTACCGATTTGTTGGAATATGTATCAATAAGTGATTGCAACATTTCTGTCTGCTTCATTACTTCTATAGTCTGTGTCACTAGTGGATTTTTAACTTTTAATTGCACACAACTAAAAGAAAAAAACGTTTTTTATTAGTTCGCCAGCAAACTAAAATTTACCTTTTCTTAACGGAGGACGGCAATTTCTCTTGCATTTCTTCAAGCTTCGCGCGTTTTGCTGCAACTGGAACCATTTTTTCAGATTCATTCTCTGTTATTGACGTCTCCTTCAATTTACCCCAAAGTTGACGCGGCATTCTGAATCCTCTTAAATAAGTGAACAACCAAGAATTTATCTACCATAGATAATTATCTACGGCCAAGATTTATTATTTATAATCCCAATGCCATAGATGACTTTTCCCGGTGAGATATTTTTTATAACTCTTATCAGTGATGCCACACAGAAGAAACAGTAATTTGTAATTTTGTAAACGAAAATTGGAAATTTTCAATCTCCACCCCACCATTGAGGTATACAAACGGCATGTTGGGCTATCACTTCTAATGAATGCGCCTTGGTTTCGAATCTAGTCTTCCATGGCGAGGGGGAGAGAACTCAGAAGATGTAAACATAACGTGCAAAAAGTATAAACAAAGAAACTCTTTATTGAACATATTTTTAAGAGCAGCCAGGATGCATTCTAATTTCAAAGCCAAACTAAAATCCCCATCAAGACGCTACATCCCCGGTCCGAAAAAATCAGTTCTTCATTTGTTTGAAAAAACCGCAAAACCGTGCGAAGTCCTCCACCTGGCATCACTGGGTAAGAATTTCTCGCACAGTGTTTTTGATACCTACAAATAACTGACAAAATCTTTTCCAAAACATGTATAATAGACAACCAAAAATGATGTAAGGGAAGATTCCACATAAAGCGAATTCATAGAAAATGACTTCCCTATAGCAGCAACAACATTGCATGCAATTTGTGTTTGCAGTTTGGTAATTTCATTGTTAAAATTTCAATAAGAATGTAAAAAAAGGCAACAACAAAGAAGCAGGGCTGACAAACTAGTAAATCGCAAGAAAAAACAAATCAGCTACTCAAGTGAACTCACCTTGCAGGGGCTCGCCTTGACTCCATATTTGAACGCTATAAACAGAAGAAATGTCAAACTAACATACACTAATTGTAGACAAGCACCTAAACATTTGCGTGAAATTCTAAAATAAAACACATTTATTGCAATGAACATGTTTCAGTAAAAATCATAAATAAACGTAAGAGCTACCACTAAAAAATGAGTAATATAAGTGATGAAGCCGCGTACAAAAATGACTAAAGAAAAAATTTGGTTAGCTTGTCATACCTCAACGGAATCATTTGTCTGGCAAACTAAAACTAAAAAAGTCAACGGAAAATGGAACGCCTAGGGCGTATTCATCTCTTCCATAAATTTGGAGGTTAGAACTATGTACCAAGCGTTCCTGGCGCTATGGCTGTCAGTGCTTTTAGCTATAGCTAAGCGCTAGAAACGTACGCAACAGTTCAATACTCAAATCAGTATTGTAATTTTTCGAGACACCCATTTTCGGCATACATAGTTGTTGTTGTTACAACATAAACATTCCCCAATACATGCACGGGGAATGCTGCTGGAGTCACAGTCCTTGGGCGGATATTAATCCGGGTCAGAACCGGCTGTCGTAGGAACGACGGCATACATAGTATTTTGTTCTTGTTTAAACTCGAATTCCCCGAAAGCAAAGGAAAATGTATTAATTACATTACATTAATATTAATTATTGATAGTTTACCCTTAAAAGCATCCTCTAAATGTTAAAATTCGAATTTCAATTATTAAAGTCGAAATCCTAGCTACTAAACCTTTAAACCATGGCGAAAATTGACCTCATAATATATGTAATAAAACACTGTAACCACTGTCCCTATTGTGAATACTTCGGTTTCTTCCTTCTTTGTGAATAATACTCGCATATTATCTGTTTTTGTAGTTCGTGGCACGTTAAGGGGCCAGTTTTTTTAACAAAAGCCACATAAATGTTTACTAATTAATAAAAAAAAGGCATTAGTTTAGTTCACTTGTAGAATAGTAAAGCAAAATAAACAGAAAATGGATGTTCCGGCGTTGCATGCTCCTGTCGCCTGGAATAAGGTGCGTGTACCCATTTGAGAATCTGGATCATGTTTGCAGTCTAAAATTGATTTACTTACAGTCCTTGGACGAAATGACACCGGAGGAACGTATGCGCGCCGAACATCAACTGATGCACGAAAAGCACAAGGGTCACGAGGCTATGCATTCTGAAATGGTGCTTATTCTATTCATAACTCTAATTGTGGCACAGGTGATATTGGTGGAATGGAAGAAGCGACATTACAAATCCTACTCGGTATTTTTGGCATTCTTCACAATTTACTTGCATGTGAAATAATATTTTACAATAAATTGTAGGCCATTACACTGCTTGCGATGTGGATAATACCGCTAGTGATATCAATATTTTATAGTTTTATACGATTTGTTATCATCTGGGCGATATTTTCGTGTTTAACAGCATTTGTGATTCGAAAAGCTGTAAGCAAGCCGATACAGCGCACTACTCCAAGGTGAGCTTAATTGAAGTAAAGTGTATAAGGTTGACTATCTTCTTTGTGCATATTTCAGATTAGTCTACAAATGGTTCTTACTAATTTACCAAATCAGCTATTGTTTGGGTATTGGTGGTTACCTTGTGATGATGGCTACATTTTTGGGGTTTAACTTTATATTCAGTCAAGCACCGAATGTTTGGATGGATGCAGGACTGATGTGTGTGTTCTATGGCCTTTATATCGGTGTATTAGGGCGTGACATATCAGAAATATGTTCAGAAAAGATGGCGGTACATATTGGGGTATTGACACATATTTTTCTAATATTTAATTCTTTCATAAACTAGTTTTTAAATTATACTTACAGTATTATACTCCACAAGGCATCCCAACCCGTCACCTAGACGATAATGTATGCGCAATTTGCGGAAACCCGCTTTTGGTTAGCGAAAAGGAGGAGGGTCTCTTCGAAAATACATATAAGTTGTCTTGTAATCATGTATTTCATGAATTCTGCATTCGAGGTTGGTGTATTGTTGGTAAAAAGCAGACTTGTCCATATTGCAAAGAAAAGGTTGATCTCAAAAAAATGTTTTGCAATCCGTAAGTTTATCTGCCCTAATACGAAAATCATGCTGTTGATTTTTACCTCTTTGTGTGCTTAAATTTTAGTTGGGAACGACCGCACGTACTTTATGGACGTTTACTCGATTGGATTAGATGGCTGGTAGCTTGGCAACCGCTCATTTTCTTCATAGTACAAGGCATTAACTGGGCATTGGGCTTAGAATAGCAGACGTTAATATTTTCTAGTCGTTAACCAACGAAAACAATATGTGAAAGAAATAAATCACTTGTGGCAGTAACATTATTCCTTTAGTGTTGATTTGATGAATAATGGCCTGACCTTTGCATTGTTAGTGGCACTGTTATAGCAAGATAAGATAAGTAAATCATTCTAATGAATTTCAGTGGTGAAATGCGATGGTGTACGGAAAAGGGACTGAAATGTAAAACATTTATTTTAAATAATTATTTATTTAGTAAAACAAAGGGCTTGTTGATATTAATACGTACGTAAAAAACTTATTTATTTTTATTTACATTGTACAATATGATATTGTCACCTGAATTACTTAAATATAGCTCTGCAGTGCAGCGTATAAGGCTTCAAATAATTTAGTTCAATTTTAACTTTTTATAATGTATGTACGAAGTAATCAATAAATACACAAATCCTGCCTTATCCATAAAGGACCAAAATACGTACATACGCATATAAAATCGCTTTTTAACAGTCTACGTACATTTGTACACTAAAAATAATTGTTAATCTTATCGTTGCTGCTGCCCGACCGGGATTTATTGGTTGTTACACTTGACGTCGTTTGCAATGAGTTGTTCACATTTTTAAAAACATTTCAATTCATTTCCAGCTGAATGCATGCGTATAAAAAATAGATGCAATATTGTTAGCTATCTAATATACATATAATAAATGTGCACAGAGAGAATATAGTATATCAAATTGCATTTTCGTACTTAGTATGGGGTAAACGTATTTAACTGAAATTAACAATTGTAAGAACGTTTTACTATTCCGATCACTTGAGAAACGCTTGAATGCTTGCAATAACGCCTGCCACGCCTATAAAACACTTTATATGAGTACACTAAGGTTCCACAAAAATAACTAGTAACCAGAAGCACCGATCATGCTACGAATCTGCTCAAACGACAGCCAGAACGTTAGAGACCACGGTGCCATACGTATCCAGCACGGCAAGAAACCCTTATAAAGTGCACTAAATCCTTCCTTATTCACTGTTTGGCGTAGGCAATCAACAGAACCTTTATAGAGTAATCCTCTGAAAAGAAAAAGCAAATACAATAAGTAAAGTGCTAATACTTAGAAAATTTGTATTGCAAATAATTACTTTTACCACTAAAGAAGCTTAAAATTCTAGTTCAAGTGGAGTAATGCAATATAGCAATGCAGTTACCGTTTCGGATCAAATTTAGCGGAATAATTAAATATCGAATATCAAATTGATGAACTTTTTTAATTAAAATAAATTTTTAATAATGCAAAAGAATTATGCAACGCTAATTTAAGGGGTTATATACAGTTAAAATTTGCAAAAACGCGAATTTTTTTATTTAATTTTTTTTTCTTAATGTATAAAACAAATATTTAAGAATACACACAGAAAATTGTATATCGTTCCCGTGAATATTTTCGAGGTTACACGCAAATTTGAAAAGGCGCTCCAGAGTGCTTGAAAGTACAAGGCAAATTTTAAACGTGTTTTTCTCAAAATGGTATTTTCGAAGTCGGTGCGCAACATTACTCGAAAACGGCCAAACCGATTAGTCTCAAATTTTAACTCAAGATTCTTAAATATATTTTTTAGTAATTAATCGAAGATTTTTGCTCACCGATAAATATTTTTTTTTTATAAACAATTTAAGGCCGAAATTTTGATCAAAAATCGATTTTTTTTTTGAGAAACCGCAATTTTGTCAAAAAAATTTTTTTTGTTTATTCCTTCAATTAATTACTAGATTTAACTTTACTTTAACGAAATCTGTTTGGTTTTTTAATTTCAGAGGATTCTGTTCAGAGATATAGTGGTCACCGCAAATCGTCTTTTTTGAGAGGAGCTCCCGGAGATTCGCTTTTTTCGGCCTTCTAACTGTATATCACCCCTTAACTGAACGCATCGTATTTCTACAGAAATTCTTTAGGAGCTACCTAGAAAATATGATATTTTCATAACAGTACTCACCTGCCCTTATCGTCCGTCGGTTGATTCATTATTCTTGTCTTTACCACATCTGCTGGGGTGCCCATTATCGCTGCCACAAACCCAGCACAAATTGAGGAGAGCACATGCACAGTATGGCAGTCAGGCATATTTAATTTGATCATAATCATTCGCTTAATAGTGTCATATGTTGTGAGATCACCAAGATTAACAAGTGCAGCGCGTTGCACATTCGGTATGCTACCTTTCCACAGGCCGGCTATGCCGCCACGGCGAACAATATCTTTGAAAGCATGCACAGCGCCATGGACGCGCGCAGGTTCGCCCATTAATCGGCGTTTGCCTTCCATTTGAATTTGTACCTTTACGAGATCAGCTGGCGAGGCTAACCATTGTGCCACTGCACCTGATGATACACCACAAAGGGCAGATTTCCACAATGGCAACGTGATAATGCCGTTCTCATCGTTGCCCAACTTGCGACGCAAAAAGTCATAGCTACATATGCGTACGCCGCTGCGAAATATTTATGTACAACAAGAAAATTTACTTTTAAAATTGAGGAATTTGTTAAAAAAACAATCAAGATTATTATTACCTATATACGACATGTCGGTACAGTGCGGGCGTAACACCTTGCCACAGTTTCATTGTCCCCTCCTCCCTGACGATACCGAAGGCAGTCGCAATCATACCACGATACTGCTTTGGCCCATTGACATCACCATAGAATCAGGGAGAGAGAAGGAGAGTTAGAGGAGTAGAATGAATGCCCTGCACCCCAGGTGGCAATTAGACATTACGAACAAACGAATAGTAACGAATGAATAAAACATTTTCTTGCTAATGGTATCGGGAACATAATTAAAATTATTAAATGTTGTGAAGGGATGGATGGATTATTAGTTGGGTTCTACTGGTTTAGTTTGGCTTAGAAAACGTGAAAATACATATGTATGTGTGTACATATGTAAGTCTAAAATAAATAAATATTATAATAAACAAAACACATAGTCATATACATACATACATACGTGCATATGTATTAACATAGAAGTTTCGTATAATCACCTTGGGACTCAAGCTTTTATTCGACTTTAAATCGACGGCCGCTGCTTCGCCCTGAATCTGCAAACGTGTTTTGGTTAAATCCAGAGGATATGTGGCTAGCTCGGCTATGGAGGCAGCTACTACTGACACCACATAAGTACAAGCGAATGAATCTGCATAATCATATTTGACAGGACGTAGTTGATTGCGTGTGGAAGTTGGCGCTGCTGGTGGTGACGAAGGAGGCGGCTCTGAAGCCGATGTATTCTGAGTCTGGTTTTGCATCGTGAGACTTTAGTTATGACTTTTTCTGTAATGAGGGTTTTAAAGAAGAAAAGTAAAATTTTAAAACTGAATTAGCACATTTTTTCCATGAGATTGCTTTTTGTGGAAAATGAGAATTATTTCAGTTAAGGTTCAGAAATTTATAATCATTAAAATTTCTTAAAGGAATTTAATGTCTCGGGATTTTAATATTATTACAAAATTTTTTTCGATATTTCCAAGACCTAGCAAAATTATAAAATATATATTTCTTTCATGTGTGCAAGACTATAAAATTAATTACGCAAAGTCTTGGTCTACCTCTTTGAGAATGACGAGGATTGTTATAAAAGACGCAGCCGATATAAATTCAAACAAAAAAATTGATAACAAAAACACGTTTCATCAAATCTTTATGATCAAATAGGCATAGTAAATTATAAACCAGGTTACATTAGATTAGATAAGACACTTTCAGTTCGTTTTTTTGTGGCTGTTTATAAATTATTTTAATTTTTTTTTATGTTAATAATTTTTAATGAATATGTTTACACTAAGCCGTATTATTATTTTAAACAAACAGTTCTATCACTTTTTAATTAAAAAAGATAAAAAACAAAACAGCATTTTCTCGCCTGCAGTAATGTACACATATGTATATATATACGTAATGCATGTGCGTGTACACCTTTGTATATGTTTGCACATAACTTTAGTCTGCATGCAGATATGCAATCGCTCTTTTTAGATTGCCTTGCGCAGAGGTTAATTTAGCCTGCACAGACTTTGAGCTTTACATTAAATACACACATGCAGAGATATTTGGAGTCGTTATTGCTTTTTTAGTAAAACTCTACATATAATTGCTATCTTATTCACTTTAAACATACAATCACAGCAAGGCAGAAGATTGCTTTCCTATCGTGCGATTAAATATTATCGATTTCGCTTACACGAGGATCATAAAGCATAAATCAAGAGTTTACGCAATGCCATTAACACAGTCACGCGCCGTGGTGCACAATTTTCAGCGAATGTTTCAAAGGTTACCCAAATTTTATCCATAAATAATTCAATCAGATCTTTGATTACTTTGTCTCTCCACTGTGTTGACGCGATTTTTCATGCACAGACACATAATTAGTTCAAACTGGCCCTCTTATTTTATAGAAATTCTTTTCTCATTATCTATGTATGTCTGCTCTCGCTCCACTCTCATAAATTTAGCAATTAGTATATAAACAACTTTATAACAAATTGGCATTGATTGTTTGTGTTTTGCATGTGACCCCATCTGATCAATTATGTATTTTGATTACAAAATCTACATACATATATATGTATGTAACACTGTGCAGATGCGAATAATGTACATAAATAAGAACGGTGTGTGAATAAACTGTTTTTATGAGACATTTCTAATTCATTTAACTTTGACTATCGACCTTGAACACAACGCACTTATAAATTCAATCAGTTATCAATTAATAAAAACTTTCACTTACTTTTTATCACAAACGGACTTTACATAATGAATCCCCTCAAACAAATCATGTACATATGTGTATGTACAAATGCAATCAGCCAATTTAACGCTCTACTAACGCAATGTTCCGTAGGCACTCGAATTCACTTATTTAAATGGGGCACGTCTTAGCGGAAGCAAATAATTTCGGTTCTTATCAATAATTCAATAACCTCTATCACGAGAGCAAAAAAGTATTGAATGAGAAAATAAAATTAAAAACAATAAACTGGCTGCAGTAAATATGCTCTGGTTGTCGCCACTCATGGCATAGATGACTAGATGTGAAACTCTTTTTCTCGTGAGAGCGCTGAAAAATGTGCATTTTTTATAACATTTTCCAATATTGCCACACCGGTAGAAACATGAATTGGGTATTTTTGAACCAAAGGTCTGGAATTTTTAGTTTCCACACCGCCATTGAGGTTAGTATTTAGTGTGCGGTTGCCCAATAGCCTTATATCACTCGTAAACACCTACATATACTACAAATAAGCACAATCCGTATGAAATATGTACATAAATAAGCCAACAATTTTAAAATTTATATGTAAATGAAATTATTTAAAACTGAAATACAAAAGTAATTTAATAATAATAAAGTAATGAACGCGAAAAACATAAGTTATAATTAAAAACATGACTTATTGCGATTTTTTAATATGACACAGAAATTGGGTAACAAAAAAAAAATTCTCAAACAACGAACAGAATAAGTTAAAGCAGATTACCTTTAATTTTTGTAAAATATCTCAAACACAAATTCAGTTCCCTTACCTACGCTTTTCAACCATAGAATATTTACGTTTACACAAATTTACATAAACCAACACACAGTTTTCAATAAAATTACATTATGTACATAAGACTAATTAAAAGTAGAAGTCGGAAAGGATATAACGTGCTTTGGATTCTACAAACTTACTTAAATTCAAATTATTACATTTCAATTGAATTAATTTTAAGACAAATAATTATAAACATTTCAACACGTCATTTCTCCATTAAGCAAAAACGAACTGTTTTCGTCTTTTATTTTTGGCGCGTTTCTTCTGGCAGTCTGCCATTTCGCCTATCAGCTGTTCAAAATCCCATAATGTGTGAGTGCTGCCAAGTTTTGAAACGTCCTCATGGGCGCGCTCTCTCTCAAAATGAATAAGTTTCACATCTAGTTATCTATGACTCATGGCACAATAAAATTATGCCGACTCCCAACAAACACACCATAAGGCTACCATATTGCGCGAAATGTCAAAAAAGCCAAATTAAAGCGTAAAACACAGTTGATTCAACGCGAACTGACATGTGACGCGTGCAATGTCGGGTGCGAAAAACAAATGAAAATTATGATTCGAAAATAAAGATTATCAGTAAAGTCATATAAAGGTAAAAAAGATTTTCCTGATGTAAGCACAGCAAAGAAAATATATCTATATATATATATATATATCTTATTTTTTTGTAAACGGAAATATTTTTAAAGTCTGAATGATTAATTCTTTCTTCCATACAATTTTAATAAAGTAAAGTTTGGATGATTAATTCTTTCCTCCATACAATTTTAATAAAGTAAAGTTTTTGGCAAAAACTAATACAACTTAGTTCCCTATTGTTGTAAGTTGACGTAAGCTGTGGTGTAGTTGACGTAAATCAGTCGAATCCTTAATTTAAAGCTTAAAAGTTACGGGTATCAGTAGAAATCGCTAGTCGCATAAATACGGCGTATGTTGCATAAAAATTATATATAAATGTTTATCGAATGCTCCTGGAGTAACAATCCTTGGCTGGACATAAGTTCGGGTCGTCCCGGTAGCGTAGAACCGACTGTCATGGGAATGTTCAAAGATTGTTAGCTATCATTGATTTTGCTGAGGAGATACTTACTAATATATTTCTTTTCGAGCCGATTGGCCTAATACTAAAACCAAATACAGATTGTAGAACCTTCCCTGATGGCTTTAAAGCTTATTAGAAAAGAAATCTGGTGTAAATTCGCGAAATATTCGAGATGTGCTTATTTTTCTCTTGGACAGTTTGCCTCAGCGTGACACCCACAAAAATTTGTTTACTTTTGTATTTTGTTAAATTTGTAAATTGAAAAAAACATATATACTGGCGGTTCGAAGATCTGAAATAAAATGTCTTGTCTCCATGAACTTCACTCTTTATTAAATTTCAAACTAAGTAAGTTGCATTGCTTATGCCTATTGAGCGTGTAAAATAATTTGTATGCATGTACTAATAAAGGTAATAAAACAATATACACATGTGCATCTATATGTATGTGAATACATAGACGCTCATATACATATGGATGAATGTTTAATCATTACAATTTTTATCTTCTTACTGTCCTAAGGCATTATAAAATATTCAAACCATTTCTAAATTTATTAGTACCAATGTAATTTTCTTTTTAAATATATGTAGTAAAAGAAATATATGTATGCGTATTTATATATAAGAATGGGGGAAAAAAGGAAAAATTAACGAACATTACAAAGATCATCGTTAAAATGTAAAACAAAGAAATCGGATATTTATTATGTAAATCAACACTCTCCCGTACGCTTCATTCGCTTCAATACACTCTTGTTTCATTCCATGTTAACCGATATCACAACATTCACTTGTGGACAACTGTCGCTGTTGGACGAATCCACCGACATCAATAGCTGCGACATGCGGTCGCTAAGTTCAGCCTGTGTATCCGTCATACCTGGCGGAACCATCCATATAGGTTCTATAAGTAAAATAAGTAAATAATATAGAATGAGTCAATGGTTATAAATAGAAACATTTTGTTCACAAAACTGAAGGCCCAAAAATTTGTTAGGAAATATTTTATACTTCTACAACAATAACACCCACATAGGTAGATATTCAAAGTTCACAGTTATAAGAGAATAAACATATATAATGTATGTACACACATACACATATTAATAGGATGAGTTGGAAATTTAACGGTTTTTGAAACGCATCACTCACAATGTTAGATATAATTTTTGCCTTTCAACTGACCACTCTTAAATGAATATGAACTTAAGATTTTGCATGAATAGAGGATAAATATGGCTCAATTTCTTCAATTTATGTTAGTGGAATATGAGTACACTACACAAATTTACAAGGAAACTGCATAACAAAACGAAAGAAAAGAACTTTTTTTAGTACTAAATGTATTACCTCCCACATTCCAACCATTTGGTGTGCACAATCTCCACATAAGCGCTGGCTGAGTTGGGGGAATATCGGCTAAAATATCACAAGTTTCTCCTGGCTTTAAAGCAGGAACTTCAATCCGCTGCTTCTGACTAGGTGCTGTTAGGTAGCATCCGATCGGCCAGTCAATAGTGCCATCATTTTGTAGCCTAAACGCCTGCTGATGTTCACTTGGACGAGATTGACGGACAATCTTCATCGAAGGCAGCGTTTGAAAAGTGTGGATGTCTAAGTAGCAGCCGACAGCCGTTTGCAGATTCCTTTAAAATATATATATTTTTTTGTGTTTAATTCATTTTATCTGTGAAATGGACCTTACCAGTTACTCATTTCCAAATAGAATTTTGCAGCATCTTGATCCACTTGGTTATTCATGAGACTTTGGAATTGCTTAACCAAATCCTCATGATCAGTTGTACCCAAACAGCTAAACTGTTGGAGTAGTAAAGAATCAATATCAATATCATTTCTTGGACGATGCTGCTGTTCCAGTCCCTGGGGTTGTGGTGGCGGTTGGACCATTAACGGTGATTTCATTTGTGGCGGAGCCGGTAGAGGTATGGCTTGTCCAGATGACACAAATGGAGGCGATGATGATGGATTTATCGTTGTTGGATCGAAGCCATTTGTAGCTGGTAGCGTAAAAGGCACCGCCAAGGGCGTGGTTGTAGGTCCAATATTTTGTGGCTGAAAAGCGGGTTCACATTGCATTTGCAGTTGTTGATGTTGTTGCTGCAGATTATCGGATTGTTGTTGCTGTTGTTCAAAGCTCTCGCTTATATCCATCTTCGAAACGTGCAGTTATTGAACTGCAATATATTCAAAATTCAATTTATTTTATAAGTTAGTAAAAATTGTTATATATTTTCGTTAAAATTAGTATCTCAGATAGTGACACAAAGTTAGACAAACTGATCAGCCTACATCTAACACCTTTGTCCTCTGTCCATCTCTTTGTCTATCACCTACAAATGTATATACATATATTCCACCTATGTTGTTTATTACCTTTTCAGTTGCGTGCCGTTGGTCTTGAATAATTTGTTAAATAGGCTTCCAAAATAAATATACCCACTTAGCCTTCACAAGTTTGTTTTTATTACCAATAATAGTGACAAAACAGACAAATAATTTTCTAAGTATAAATCTTGGAATTCTACTACAGATGCTGATAAACGCAATTAGTACAACAACAAAATAAACATAAAGAAGAGGGGATAAAAATCACTCAATGTCAGTTTCACAACTTCACACATATACAGAGTTGCATTTATGAATTTTGATACGAATGTACTAATTTATCAAGAATAAAAAGAATTTGTGTAAGAAATCGACAAACGTAAATAGTGACGTCACATTGCTTCGATCCAAATTGATCGAGTGGTCGAGAAAAAGTGCTTCGTAAGCATTATTCGAAAAAATGCCGAACAATGAGAGATATGGTAAGCTAATCTACAAGGAATGAGAAAAATTGAGCTAACAATTGTTTGATGCAATGTTGAGAGATGTAAGCATAACAACTAAAATGTGTAGACAGATTGATAAAGACTGGTAAGTAATTATTTACAATTCTGCCAAAATGTACAATTATCACATGTTGTACTACATACGGGGGAAGTGCGCCCGGAAGATTACATATGTTAAATTAAGGGGTCAGTCTACTTTGGAGACTCGAAAAAAAGGCTATATTCGTGATTTTTTTTTTGAGAAAACTATAAATGATAGTAATATAAAATTTGTTTGATTTATTAAATAAAGTCTTAAAATTCAGAAATAAATTTTTTTTTATTCAATTTTATAGTATTTTTAGTAAAAAATAGCAGTGAAGCGTAACGTCTCAAACATGGGTTGGTGAGGCAGCTCCATCAGAACTCAAGAACGGCTTGTCTGAAACAAAAAAATCAAAATGTTTCAGATTCAGTAAGATACTGGCTACAAAATGACCCTCGGATATTAGGTTTTAATGAAGACAAAAAAAATGGCTGATAAAAATGGAAAATTTTTGATAGAACGGTTTTTTTTTTCGCATATTTAAAAAAAATATATAGTAAAAATTTAAAATTTCAAAACCCCCGAGCGTCAATTTGGTGCAAATTATGTCTAGAATAGGTGATCCAAATTTTATGAAAATCGGTTGATTAGTTTTTGAGATACAGTGGAGCTAGATTTTGAAAACGTCGTTTTGAGAAAAACGCGTTTAAAGTTCATCGATGCACGCTATACGCGCAGGTAGACGAAATAAGGTACTGATGTTCAGGTAAAAAAAAAATAGTTAGAGTGCTCGGATTTTCTTAAAAGTTTTACACAATATTTCTGGATATATATACTTTCAAATTATGCAAAAAAAAAATTGAAAAATTTTAAAGTGACAAAGTAGACTAACCCCTTAATACACCTGCTAATTGCTCTACAGGATAGTTGTTTGGAAACTCTAAATATCTGTTGCAACCGTTGCTAATGACTTTAATCAGAAATGCTGGGAATGTCAGTCAGCGAAGAGCGGTGCAAAATATTATTTAACCGTTTGAAATGCGCGATATACTCAAAATACCTTGCGTCGGAATGTTACAGGATTACCAAAATTATTTGTTTTCCTCAAACTTTAACAAATAATTTTTTATTGCGGGTTATTCCGTTCTCGGTGATAAGAGTGAGAGAGAGAGGGAGAGAGTAGGTGGTTGTTCACGCGAACTAATCAGCTCTTGGTGCTATGAGAGAGTTTTTGTTCACTGATTATTCAGTCGAAAGATGCGAAAGGCTTAAAAACCCGCTTCTGTAACTAATTATTGTATATATTTTCATATCGTACTTGAACCTTAATTAAACAATACGTCTATAACGCGTAACATATTGCCGAAAATTGTATGTCCATTTAAAAAAGTAAGTATATAAAGAGCAATAATATAGCAAAGAAGTTCTATTAGTACAGACTAAAAACTTTGAGTCTTAATAAAGTCTAATCCGGAGAAGGACATGAGAAGCCAACAACACTTTCGAACTCAAACTAAGAGGCAAAAGGGAAAGTTACATAGATTAAAAAACTCCTTGCGAACTTTTGTGATATGATATTTACATACTTACATATATAACAAAAGAAATGTGTTTTGTCACCAGCTCAAGGTCAAGTGAGAATTATGACCGACAAAATTTATTTTGATTGGATTACAGAAACCGTTTCAGCCCAGTATTCGTACTGAAATGGAATGCTGACTACCACGGATTTCGATCAATTCGACAATGTTTTTACAGAAACACAACAAGTGAGAATGACATCATTCTGACGTCAAATCGAGAACGAGCAAAAATAAATCGCTTTGTATAACACAAACCAATCACAAATTATAAACAAACAAATCTATACGAAGTTCCCATTACCATTTGAGAAATTAAAAAAATAACCACTTATGTTAAGAAATTTTCTTGCCTTACCTCGTAACTCCTCTCGCAAATCCGCTTACGGTGTCGTTTTTCGTAGATAAAAGTGTTTTTCCATGGAATGAAACTAATTTGAATCAACGTGAAATGCATAAAGAATTTGCTTGAATCAATTATCAAATGTGCCCTTATAATCCTCAGTATAGCCATAAAGATTAGCTGCTTCGACCAATTATTACAACAGACAAAGTTTAACGGTCTATTGAACTATATCATAAAACCATGTCACATTAAACAGGTAGCAGCAAAAACAGTAAGAATAATGTATTCTGTTTTTAGTCGCTAAAATGTAATAATCTATAAACATAGCTTGACAGTTTAGAGTAATTATAAGAAAACTTGACAATTTATTTATGTATTGTATAATTGGTGTGTTGGGTGTCTTGCCAAGCTCCAACCCCAATTTGTACTTTGTGTCTTGAAGTTGTTCCGCAAATGGAAGGACCTACAGTTTCATGGCACTTGCGAGGGGCGCTCGCATTAGAAAAAAACCTTTTCTAGAACTGTGGTGATTTGTTACTAAAGCGGGTTTTATTGCGCAGTCACGTGATTGTTTTGTTTAATTCAAATTATATTGTGATATAGCTGAATAGCTCAAATATAGCCAAATTTAATTTAGAACACACAACTTTTCACAATTGACTAACCATGCAATGCATTCGCGCACCATTTCGATGCTTTGCACATTTTTACTCAACGTATTCGTAAACAAACCATTTACCATTGCAACAAGCTAAATTTTGTGAAACACAGGCCGAATGACGTAGAATCCAAAGTTTCACTCAAAAAAATTGTTTTGCACCATTCCTAACAACCAAACCTGGTATATATTATCCTTGGTAAGGAGCGATAAAACAGGAAAGTTTGTTGCCATCCGAATTTACGTCATTCTGCACCACTTTGAACACACATTAATCTCTATAAATTTATATTTATGGGTTTGATTATTTTCGAGATGCACACCTCAAATTAAATCAATTATGTGGTAGAGCTCTAGCTGTAAATTGCAACTCTGCGTGATCAACTGTACAGTCTGCGGTATAGTTTTGTACCGCACCGGTAGTACCGTCTCTGATTGAATGCTTTCCATATACCGCCATGGTATTTGATTCCACATATCGTTATTTGCTAAGATATTTATTTTTATACAGTACTTCTTCATGACTTTTTACAGTTGCAAAATTAACGTTCACGTATCCAATCTTTCTCCTTTCGTACAAGACTTATTTCATATTTACTCCTTAGTTTACACCCATTGGATTTTAAAGGGTGCAATTGAATATATCTAAAAATTTCAATTCATTTATTACGATTTTAAAACGATTCGTTTTTCGAAGTATTCAAATTTCCCAATAGAAAGGATATATTTTCAAGTAACTCTACCACTTTGGACACTTTTTATGGGCTGAAATGATGCCATACGAGACTTTATGAATACTATACAATATATGTTATGTATTAAATATAAAATAATTATAAAATACCTTTTATATATAACGAAATATTTATGCACAAACAACTTGTTTTTTAAGAGTGCTGTTGCGTTTAGACACAAATAGGTGCACGCACCAGCATAAGAATAAAAACGAGAGAAAAATAAAAATTGGTCTGGCAATAGCGAAGGAGCATGTAGGAAATAAAGGCAAAAATTAACTTGATAGATGACAAAGAGGAAGAAGAGAATAGCTGAAATCGAAAATCAAATCAGTCGAAGTGAAAAAATTCCATAAGGCGAAAGCCAAAGTTGGTAAATAAGTTCTGATTGGATTAAAATGTGGAAGTGAAAACATTGACCGTGAAATTAAAACTTTTCTGTTTTTCCGAAAGAAAATTTAGATGCGTTTGAAAATTAAAAGAAATTTTGTGATTACTGTGCGACAACAACAAAATTAATGTTGCAATTGGTGCTTAATTAGGTTTCGAGATTCCCGAGGCTTCGTTTCCAATTAAAAACGTGACGAACTAGTGAACAACCGAGCGCAAAGTTATGCAGAGTAGGTGGATGTCAGACGTGTACTTATGTGTGAGGTTGCAGGTGTTTTACAAGTTATCAAATTGGAGTTAGACAAAATTCGCCGTTCTCTAAAAAGTATAAAAAATGAAGAAAAACCATTAATCATCAACATCATCATAGAGCGAGAGTGATTTGCAATTTGCTCATAGTTTTCTTTTTATTTAAATATTTTCCATTGCGTGTGTGTACTATGTTCATTTTGCTAGCTAGTGAATTGAATACACCGAATACTTATGCCGCGTTTCGTCAAATATTTTGCGTAGTTCCAATTGCATGAACTTAAAACAAGGAACAACACCCGCGAAACTAGAAGTCCAAGAGACCAAGAGAGAGACGTTCACGAACAAGTGTCCTTACAAATGAAGACAAAATTGCTTGCTCTGATTTAACGTGTTCCGTGGTTAATAGCAGCTCAACTAAAGCGCTCGGAACCACATCACTCCAGTTCTAGCTAAATTAATTCCTTCCTGTACCTAACCACTGCCGTCTCAACCGAATTTGACATAATATCGTTGTACCAACAATTTTCTGCCGCCACAATAGTTAATGATACATTATTCTTGCGCTCTCCGAGCTCTGCGCCATTCTGGGATACATAGAGTTGTAGTGCGCTATTCAACTCCATTCTTTTCTGCAATTGATCGCTCGGTTGGTTGGTTTATGTAACAAGTGTGTTGTGTTGTGTTGTGTTAAATTGTTATTGTACTCTAAATTAAATGTATTTACGTAAATAGTTATATACGTATATACATTTTATAAAATGGAAATGTATGCAGACATACACGCCAAAAAGAATAAGTAAAGCTTAAAAAGTGTTATACTATAAAAGAGGAACATGCAATCAAGTGAAAAGCAAATACCTACATGCGATAAACCACAACAAATCTCTCGAATTTATACATAAACTATAAGCTGTATAAAATAATAATTTAATAAAAATATTGAATGCTTATCTGTGTCGGGAAAATGTTTTTAACAAATTAAAATTTTGCCAGCAATTTTAAAAAATTGGGCAGCTCATTAGCAAATTAAAGTGTTCGGATCGCGATTAGGAAATGTTATTTATAAAGAAGTGAAATACAAGCAACGCGGAGCTAAATCATAGATTTTCGATTAGCTTACCCTGATAATAACTGTAAAGTTTGGATAATATGGAAATTAAATTATATTAGAACCTCTTAGATTATCCTGCCACGAAAAATTCGAGATTGAGTCAGGAACTGATAATGTAATATTGAATTTTGTGAATTATCAAGGTATGCACACACATATATATACATACATACGTAAGTATGTATTGTATATGAATATACATTTGTACGAATATGTACATATGGTTTGTTTGCGAAAAGAACGTCATAACCCGAAAAAAAATACAAGCACGCAGAAATGATCGCCAGCTCTTCCTTTATGCTGTATATAAAATTGACGACGGTATCTATTAAACGAAAATGTGTCTTCACTTTTACTTAGGAAAGAATAATACCAATTGAAATTTAAAACCCGCTTTTCCAGATTTTTGTTTTAGGCAATGGCGAACCCCCGAGTGTATTTCTGCCATGAAAAAGCTCCTCCTAAAAATAACTGCCGTTCGGAGTTATGACGTTCTTCCAGCAAAGGAGCTGTTTGTTGTTGTTTGCTGCTTTGTTTGAAGTTCTATATGTTTGCTTAAAATTTTGGGAAAAAAAGTTTTAAGAGATTTGAAGCATAGAATAAATTATTTCAACTAACTTATTTTATACATCTGCGGCGCAAAATTAATCATCCTTTTTTTGCTTTTGAATAATGTTTCTAATTAAAAAAATGCTTTTGAGTGATGGAAACCTTTATTTTGAACTCTACGCATTCCGTTGTTTGTCTCTTTGTATACTACAGTTATCTAGTCAAATTTGATTGACGTACGACGCCATCTGCAAAAATAATAAACCTTCTTAATAGAAGATTCACCTTGTGAATAGAATATGGTGGCAAAAGATTTCGGTTATATGGTCCTCTCGAAAACTGTTTGTTCCACCATTATTTAAATTAATCGATGGTTTCCCAGGCGCTATGGCAGGTGACCACCGCCCACCCGATATCAATAGGGACCAAAATAGTGCTGAACATGGCTTTGGCGCCAGCAGATCTAATATATTCTTGGGTTTTGAATTTTTAAATATTTATTTTACTTTGATTTTAAAAATAAGCACAAAATACAGGATCGAATTTTTTGGTATGGAAGATAAATCCAAGCAATGTCAACAAAAACGATTGCTAAAAATCAAATCATTACTCGAAACTTTCACTTTATGTACTGAAATTCAGGGGGAGCCTGGTTTGTGAGGTCTAAAAATTGCATCTCTTTGCGATTTTTTTTTAAAGGAAAAATTAATTTAGCACTGCAAAGTTTTTTCTATCTTTTAATGAACATTTAAAAAATATAAAAAAATTTTGTACTGGTTAAAATAAGTTGAAAAAAATGTTTAACATAGAAATTAGTAGAGCGCTGCAACGCTGGAGTTTCCAACTGGCGTACAAGATACAGCTCGTAATTATTATCTAAAGCAAAAAATTCAAATGGATTTCTAATTATCATGATTTTTTATTCTAGATGAACTAAGAAAACAAAGAAATTCCAAAATTTCAACTTTTTGGAGGTCTTAAAGAAAAAATCCATTTCTATAAAAGAAAGATTCACTTCAACTTGGTATAAAAATCTTGAAAAATTTTTTTTAATCTATTTTGTTAGTTCAAATAGAAGAGAATTTAATACTGAAGGGAACAAGCTATGATTCATTTCAAAAGGTTCATTAGTTTTTTTCATTCATGTACGCCAATTCAAAGAAATCATAAAAATGAAAAGTCGAGAAAAGAAGATAAAGTTTGTACTATAGCTGTCCGGTCACAGCGTAACTATCGGAAATGTTGAGAATTAGGCTCTGTAACTTTGTGTGAATATTCTGAAATATATTAGGAATCGCTTAAAACGAAAAAAAAAATTGATTTTTTTGACCTTATAAACCAGGCTCCCCCCTTAAATGCGCTATAAAACAGAATATCCAGAATTTTTTTTTTAAATCTGGTTAAAAAGTTGAAAGTTGCGGTGGAATTAAAAAAAAATTTTTCGTACACATTTTTTTTTTTTTTTTTGTAAAAATTGGTTTTGCACTGCGTCATATGGTTTTTGTTGTGGTGTTTAGATAAGAAATCGTAGGGGCAATAATTAATAGTTGTCAGGGCAAGTATAATACGTACATACATATATGGGACCCGCTGGCAATAGATGCTTACTAGACTTGTATGCAGTTTAGCCCTTCAGTATTTGTTATATCTAAATAATTTATGTATTTACTATTTTAATTAAATATTACTTTTGCCTAGAAAATATTTTCTAACAAAACTGCTGAACAAGTAAAGTTAACTCTGTTCCGAAAGAGTTACTGCGACTATATTTTTAACACTATAAGTTTGAAAAATTAACTAAGGTAAAAATATAAATTCCATCAAGAAAGGTTTATATATATTTCTTTCCTCTTGCGGCCGCCGTAGTCGAATGGGTTGGTGCGTGACTACCATTCGGAATTCACAGAGAGAACGTAGGTTCGAATCTCGGTGAAACACCAAAATTAACAAAAAGTTTTTTCTAAAAGCGGTCGCCCCTCGGCAGGCAATGGCAAACCCCCGAGTGTATTTCTGCCATGAAAAAGCTCCTCATAAAAATAACTGCCGTTCGGAGACTGTAGGTGCCTCCATTTGTGGAACAACATCAATAGCAACTAAATATTTTGTTTAATTTATTTAATTCAAAATTAAAATTTAATTTAATAAACATTTCTGTCATTAGCCGGTTGCTTTTGTAATATGTCATTAACCGATCAGGAAGTATGCCGTAGAAGTTTCTCCACAAATTTATCGACTTATTTTAAGCAAGGAAATTAGAGAAAGTTATTTTTTATTGATAGTTTATTTACAAATGTGTTATAGCAGTAATTCGTCCTCGTAGGGAAAATCAAATTTATAAATATAAATGAGATGACAAGCCGGATAAAGTTGCAAATCAACTCGGTATTGTATCAGCTGTTTTATGTTGACTATCATTTCATCCCAAAATGATAGAATATAAAATTGTGCAGATTCATGGTGCTTGTATGATAGAAGGTGATGCCATTTACATAACCTCATTTCATGCATTTGAAGAAAGTAGAAAAGAGGGTAAAATTAGCTGTTTTGTTTTAATATTTTTTTGATACTTATTCCAGTACTGGTTTTAAGGGATTCTCACTAAATAACTTCGACACTACAGTCTATACAGATGGCTCTAAAATGGATTGTGGTGTTAGAGCTGGAGTGGATTAGAGCCTGATAGACTTAAAATTGAAAAATCTGTGCGTCTCCCCCATGCCTGCAGTGTCTTTCAGGCGGAAGTACTGGCAATTGGGGAAGCTTGTAGGCTACTAATCGTAGATTTCTCTATTAAGAGCAATATCGCTATTCTTTCGGATGTCTAAGCTGCAATACAGACACTGAATTCAGCTACAACAACCTCTATGGTGGTGGAACAAAGTAGGAATAGCCTTTCCACCTTGAGTGAAAACCATAACGTTACCTTAATCTGGGTGCCGGGACGTAGGAATATTGAAGGTAACGAAAAAGTAGATGAACTGGCAAGAGGGGGATCTGTCAGGAATAACGCTCTTGCGGTACCGGTATTCACACCATTAGGTGCAGTCAAGAGTACAATTTCCCTAAAATACCTCCGAATTGTGTATTGTAGATGGAGAGACGAAATGCAAAATCAGCAGAAAGTTATGGCCCACCTACAACCTCAAAACAATCGTCAACGTTGTAAAGCATGAAACGACGGGACGCCTGGAGACTAACGGCAGTTGTTGTTGTTGGAGCAGATTAAACATTCCCCATATATATATGGGGAATGCTGCTGAAGTGACAGTCCTTGGTCGGATATAAATCCGGGTCGTTCCGGTAACGTAGAACCGACTGCCGTGGAAACGAAAAAAAAGGTGCGTCTGCGTTGTTAGCATAACTCCTGACAGGATCATCGAAAATGAAAAAACAAAAATAAGTATTTTAGTTAAGACCATAAACTCGTTTTATATATATAATTTTTTACTTAGAAAAAAAATATATAGAAAATAGGCCTTTTTTACCCGACGAAACCCGTGTAACCCTTTAAATTGGTACCTGTGTCATCTTCGACAACATTACCGCTTCCAGAAATGAGTTCTGTGTTTTGTGCTAAATTTTTCATGAGAAGTAAGAATTAAATTTTAATTTATTATATTGGTGAGAATACAAATTTTTTGTAAGACTACTCTCTCAAGGAAATATTTGCGAAGCCTGCATCCTCCGAAGAACAGAACCAAGTGCCCTGCTATCAGAAGTCTGCGCAACCTGACAAACGGTTCACCAGCGATGAAGTTCAGGTGGTTATGACGCTATAATACCATTAGTCCTGGCGGACGAAGCATGGTAATGTTGATAACATAGGTCCAACGCGCGTAACATATTTCACAAAGAAGCACATCATCAATTTGCCTATGGCAACTCTTATATTCTTTCTTTCATTCTCTTTATTCCTCCAAAGTGATATTATCGTTTTCAAAGAAAGCTTTTGATCCATTTCTTGAAACATTTCTGGAACTCAATTTTCGGCATAGCAATCAAAGCCGTTTCCTATTTTTGCATTACTTCCTTTCGGCTGTTAAAACGCGTTCGCCGTACTGTTTTTTTTGACTCAACCAAACAGAAGAAATCACACTATATCGGAACCATATCAGGTGGATTCGATGGCTTTTGGATGGTATTCGTTTCGATTTTAGTCGAAAATTCATGGATAATGAGGGCACTGAGCGACGGTGCGTTATCATAGATCAAATCCTTTCTTTTTTGGCGAATTGCTTCACGTAAACGTCTAATAACGCCCAATTAATACCCTTATTAACTGTCCGACTGTCTGGCGAAAATTCATGGTGTATAATGCCGTTTTAATCCATAAAAACTGTGAGCTTCGATTTCTTTTTTTGACTGAAAACGACTGAAAACTGTTTTTTGTTGTTGGCTCATTTGAAGCTCTCCACTAACTCGCCTGATGTCTGGATTGCATGTCGTACACTCATAAACCCCTTATCTCGTTGTTGTTGTTGTTGTTGTAGCATTAACTTTGCCCTGTCAGTGTAGTGTAATCACCGGTCATCTTCGTCTAGCTCATCTAACGGAAGGTCCAAGAAGCTAGCGGTTTCCACGGGTTAGATCCAGAGGGAGAGGGGTGTTAGATGAGTGGGTTTGTTTGGGCATGTGAAAAGGTAGTTAGTGTCGTGCGGGGTGCCTTCACATGCCGGACATATATGGTATTTAGTATGTTGGGATCTATTCTGAATAAGTAGGAATTTAACCTGCTACAGTATCCAGAACGTAATTGTGCCAAGGTTACGCGGGACTTTCGGGGTAGTTGGAGCTCTTCGTCTGCGATGGGTGGTGGTTGGACTCCGATGACGGCATTCCGGGGTCGGGAGCTTAAGTAGGCGGTAAGGGTCTCCCGATGAATGCCGTTGATTGTCTGTCCGGACACCGTCCGATCGAGTAGCTGTCGGTCTGTTTTGTCCTGGATATCGTCCGCGTAATTGAAGAAGTGCCTCCTGACATGCCTGGGAGGCGGCTCAGGCTCAAGCAGGTGTCTGCATGGGTGCGACCTATGGTAACATCTTAGCAGGAACTGCTTGCTGAGCAGTTTATTATGCTCCTTTACAGGTAGTATATTTGCCTCGTCGTGAGGTGTTGTATCGGGGTCATCATAAGACATCCTGTCGCGGTCCTTATGGCAGTGTTTTGGCAAGTCTGTAGCTTCGTCCACTGCGAATCACTGGTTCCACGCGACCAGACAGACGTAGCATAATTTAGAACCGGTCGGCCTATTGCCCCCTTATCTGTTGTTGTTGTTGTAGCAGCATAAACATTCCCCATACATATGTATATGGGGAATGACAGTCCTTGGTCAGTTATAAATCCGAGTCGTTCCGGTAACGTAGAACCGACTGCCGTGGGAAGCAGTCGTCTTGTCTCCATTAATGAAGCGTTTGTTGAATGTTTAGTCTTTGGTGGCATCAGAGCGGCCCCTTTTTTGCATGAAATTAAAGTCGATTGAGACCAACTTTGTAGCAACACGGCGCAAACACAAATCATTAACTACATTGCCCTGAACGGATCGATAGGCATTGTTCCAGACCTCTGCCAGCTCTCTTAAGGGTAATTTTTGGTTATTGGGCAACTTTTATTTCACTTTATTGATGTTTTCATCAGATTTCGATGCCACCACTTTGTTATTGTTGTAGCAGCATAAACATTCTCAATGCACATACGAGGAGTGCTGCTAAGTGACAGTCCTTGACTGGATATAAACACGCTTACTCTTACAGGATGTTGAAGGTGGTTGCCGTTGGTATAGCAGTCTAGATCAGCTTAGTCATGGTATTAATTTAGTTCTCTTAGTCCAGTCGATTACGAGAAAGAATATAGGGAGCATTAAATGGGCGATCAATGCCATATGGCGCAGCCACTAGCGCAATTATGTGTATAAATATTTAGGTTATTACTATTATTTGTTTTTAACAGTTTTTTTTTCTTATAGACTCATCACGATGACTAGTCCAGAGGATAGGATACCAAATCATGGTAAGCAAATGACTGTTGACATCTACATTTTACATTAAAATTTCCATGTAAAAAGATTCGAGCATTCGTTGGAAAAAAAAATCAAATCAAATTTTGAGCCACTTTAAACTTGAACAATATTATACTAAATATTAAATTAATATGCATACCCAAAATTTTCCTAATAATTCCGAGTGGAAAGTTTGAAATTTCGATAGAAATTTGTTTAATATTTTTTTTTTTAACTTTTCACAGAGGTTTTGTTGTAGTATGACCTACATATATTTCTATAAAAAAGAAAATAAAATAAATAGTCAAAACGTAGCAAAATGTATTGCTTTTACCCACTTAGTAGGCAAAAAGTGATGATAACAAATTTTTAATATGCTCTGTAGTACAGGGTGGTCCAAATAGTTTTTTTTTAATTAAAAAAATCAATTATTGGTTATTCGAAATACTAATCATTCCATTAAATTGTGCAACAGCATTTGTGGGTGCGCAATAATTCCAACGCAGGATGAAAGACCTAGACACATATAGTAAATTTCTTTGCTATGGCAATTTTAAATTTGCGATATTTTGTCTAAGGGTTTTAAGAATAAATAAAAAAAGAGTTAAAATATACATGTAGGATTCCCAGTTAAACAATTTGTTCTTACTTTAATTTAGACAATTTCTTTATTACTTCAACTTAGACAATTTGTTCCTGTGCGTTCCTCGCTTGATGGCGCTTTAGTTCACAATGTTCTATCTGTCCAGTCGTTCGTATCGTCAACGTCTTCGTTGGGTATGTTCGGGGTATGGTAATCTCGGTCTTTTTGTTGCGTTACATTGTTGTCCGTATTAGTCCGGTCATACACTGTGCGCTCTGTCTCCTATTATGTCTGTTCGTCGTGTCCGTCATTTCCTACATACATGTGTCGGAGAAAAACATGTTGGTAAAGTGTGTATAGTAAAATTTTACCAGCAATAATTTTGTAGAACATTTTAACCCATTAGCTCTTTCACGAAAGGGTCGTTTTGGCCCTTTTTTTTTAGAAAGTCCGCATAAAATGTCATTTTGACGGTTGATAGAGGGTTAAAATGTTCTTGAGAGTTATTTGCCATAAAATTTCAATAGGGACCCCCTCAGACAAAATCTTGGTACAAAGTACAGTTGCTTCTCGTACAATTTTACTATATGCACCTTAACAACATGTTTCTCTCCGATATGTATTTTTAATATTAGGTCGATGCCACATCATCGGGAATTCGGCAGCCACATTCTGCTGCTCATTTCACACGTATTCTTACGCTCGTCCAAAATCAGTCGTTGTTCAGACGACAGTGAAGTAACATGAACAATTTTCTTATATCACCCACACAATCTTTTTGTGTTTGGTTGTAAACAAACCGCTGCCACACCTCCTGTTATGCCAGCTGATTCAATCATAGCCAGTTAACGGTCTGATGTTGGCCACACCTTTTGAATTATTTTCATCATGGTTACATCGGTTTTTTTTATTTATTTTATTTAATGAGCTGCCAATTCGTTATCATTCGTATATGTAAATTAAAAACAAGTGGGCCAAATGGGTTTCACGTATCCAGAAATCGCATACATACATTTTCTTCTAAAAAAATATTAACAAAATAATAATTAATTAGGGATTAATAATTAAAATTTAAAATAAGGAGGTTCGAAATCCATTCTGGAGATTTACTTTCGTGGACTCTTTTGCTCAAAATTGTCAGGGGAATACTTCTGTCGCCGAAGCAAAGTAGAGAAAAATTTGAACCCGCCCTAATATATATTGGGCCCCTTCGATTTATGTATGTATGATATGAAATTTTATTTTCCAAGTGTCCATTTACTGCACGCCTAAACATGTCGACTCTTTTTGTGCAATTTTTAACAACATTTGGGTATAATCGATATCCTTTCACGGTAATTTCGCGCGTAATGTTGTTTTTCAAAACTTCAATTGTTCCTTGTTAAACTCTATCGTTATTGACCAGACTCGGACTTTATTGACCCCACACCCGTAAGCGCTAAATCAGGCGCTCTTGGTAGCCAAATAAAATTATTCTTCCCTAGAAGCTCGTTTGCAATAAATTGATTGCTTCATTGGCCTCGTGGCATATCGCAATCTACTTGAAACTTCTCACTATCCATCCCAACAGCAATCGGCCCAAGAACATTGATGACATATAGTACGTGTATCTTCACTGATGGCAAGTGCAATTTCTAACTGCATTTTCTGCAATGTTTTCTCTTAAAGCTGATTTATAGTCCTTTATCTAGCCAGTTGACTAAAGTTTTTCTTTACTATTCCAGGCTCTGTTGAACGATTAAAACGACCGAAAAAATCCACAATTTTTGAAAAAATAATTTTCACAAATCCACCCTTTTCGTAGTGGATTTCAATTACTTTGTGAAGGTAAAAGTTCTCAAAGTTATTTCACTTTATTTTGGCGGAAATGATAGAAAAGGTTTTTTCGCTCCTCGGCAAGCAATGACAAGCCTCCAAGTATATTTCTGCCATGGAAAAGTTTGAGGTTTTGGCTCAGTGTATTTTTTTTTTTGTTCCTTGTTCACTCCTCTCGGGAGCATAGGGCCTCGACAAGACTCAGTCTTGCGTTGGCTTCATTAATCTATTATGATTTCTGACAGGGTAGGTGATTAGCCTGCCGCTCAAAGTATAGTTCAAATCACTTTTTTAGAGAAAAGAAGCTATAAACAAGTTTTTACCCAGAGCAAAAATATGGAATTTTAATTTAAATAAAAAATTTAGCATTGCTTAAAAAATTGCTGAGAAAACTACAATAAGTCAGAATGTTATAACCATGTTTTTAAGAGATGATAAACAATATGCAATAATATGAAAAGGGTGCACTCACCAGGCCGTATCAGCTACAGATAAGAGGGCAATCATGCTTACAACTTATTCCTCTCAGGCCAAAATTAAGAATGGAAGCCGGTTAAGTGTCGGACGTGCAACTGTCAAGCGTGTTATTAAAAGTCTTAATCATTTGAAGAGGCAAAAACCGAAAATAAAGAATAAATGACTTATAATATGTATTTTGTTTTATCTGATGAGACAAACTTTAAAACGGCTGGCCTGAGTGCTACCACAACTTTCTACTTCCTTGTTTTACTTAAAAATAACCTTTTTGTGAATTGTTATCGGAGTGGATTGCCTTAATATAATTGTTTGTTACAATCAAATTGGAGTTTCAGTCAAAAGCAGTTGTGAACTGGATATATATAAATGTATAATTGGCGTTTACCCCCTTTTTGGGTGTTTGGCCGAGCTCCTCCTCCTATTTGTGGCGTGCGTCTTGATGTTGTTCCACAAATGGAGAGACCTGCTGTTTTAAGTCGACTCCGAACGGTTTTAAGTCGACTCAGATATTTTTTTATGAGAGGCATTTTGGTGTTTCATGCACGGAGATTCGAACCTACGTACTCCGAATGGTAGTTACGCACCAACCCATTCGGCTACGGCGGCCGAGCTGAAGAATATGGCGAAACATTAAAATAAGACAATGTATTGGAAAATGTGTGGGGATGGATTAGTTCGTAAAGTCGTACAAGTTTAATTGCGGATGGACTTGGACTGTTTAGCATATTTTACTACTATTCCATTCCAAATTGAATTTGATGACAATAGGCAATGACCAGTGTTTGCTTTCAATTCGTTTACCACTTAGCATTGTACAGGGAGGTCCATTTAGTGTTTGAAATTCGCATTATTGACGGCTTTTCACTTTGACAGGTAAAATAACATTTGTTATGTGTGAGATAGTTTATGGTTAGGCGTTTAAAAATCGGTAAACTTGGTAGATGCTACACCAATCATCCAGAGAGCCGATTCCAAAGTTAAAACATGAATTCGAAGTTGACATTGGGGAGATAAGTGCCGAAACTCTATCCTATAGCCCCGATATCGCACACTGTGACTGTTTTTTTTGTCCAAAATGACGTCGCCTCTCAATGAAACTCATCATGGTGCCATACAGTAGGTTAAGGAAACTGTAATTCTAACAGTGCTGAACGGGTTAATTTCCGAGAATTGCGAAGGGTGCTTCTAAGCGTGGGAGCATCGATGGAATGGTTGTGTACAGTTAGAAGGAAATATGGTGGAGGTCGATAATTAAATGTTGTTAGGCGTTGCTTTTAAGTAAACTTTCATTTACATAATTTGCTAATAAGAGTCGGAAACATAATTCAAAAGTGACTCTTAACTTCTAATTCGAGCTATTAGGACTCGGCTTATTTGGCTTTAAGGCGCCGTAGCTGAATGGGTTGGTGCGTGACTACCATTCGGAGGTTCCCAGGCTCAAGTCTCCAGGCATGAAACATCAAATGGTACAACAAGTTTTTCTAATAGCGGTCGCTCTTCGGCAGTCAATGGCAAACCTCCGAGTGTATTTCTGCCATCAAAAAGCTCCTCATAAAAAACCATCTGTCCCTTCGGAGTTGGCTTAAAACTGTAGGTCACTCAATTTGTGGTACAACATAGGAAGGGGAGCTCTGCCAAAAACCCAATAAAGGGTGGTAGCGCCAATTATACAGGGGAGGTGTTATATTGATAAAAGATCAATGGTTTCGTTGTTTGTGTGGCACGTAGCGCCATCTTGTTGAAAATTGTCCAGATCAATACCATCCGATTCTGGTCATAAAAAATCGTTAATCATCTCTCTATAGCGTAATCCATTCACTGTAACTGTTGCTCCAGCTTCATTTTCGAAAAAGTAAGGTCCAATGACTTCGCCGGACCATAAACCGGATAAGAGGATAGAGAGGCTTTTCAACAATAACTCTTGGATTTTCTGAGCCCCAGATTCGACAAGTTTGCGTGTTGACGAAGCCACCGAGGTGGAAATGGGCCTCATCACTTAAGATGATTTTTCGATGGAATTCCGGATCATTTTCATGCATTTTAACGACCCAATCAGCAAAGACGTTGTTGATGATCGGTCGGCTTGAGTTCTTATGTTAACTGGACTTTATAAGCCTTAAGACCCAAATATTCATGCAAAATACGGTGTAATGACGTTTGTGGAATGCCCAATTCCAAAGAACGACGAGGAATGGACACACCTGGGTTTTCTTCAACACTTTCGGCTACAACAGCAATATTTTCGGCTGTTCTTGAGCGACGTGCACGGGTTTTATTCATCATATCCATAACTTGTCCCAACAGCTCGAATTTTTTCACCAGTGGCTGTATTGCAGTCCGACAAGGACTGTCCCAGAAATGTTCGAGTTTTACGAACCGTCCCTGCCAAATGTTCACAATTTTTATAGTGAATTTTAATATTTTCAATGCGTTGTTTAAGCGTGCATCGTTCCATTTTTATTAATGGCGTAGTTTCTACTTGTGAAATATCAAAAAATGACAGCTTCAAAAGTGACATCTACCGAAATAGTGGGCTATTCAAAATAGCACCTGTTATTGGAAAACCCTTTATATACGAAACTATATATATATTTGCACGAAAGTAGCACATCCTATTGAAAAGCTTATGAATATGTGAACTAAATTTTTCATTCTAACATCTCACCGGGCAATCAGTACCGAAACTTTTTTGACAGAATGTACTTATGCTTTTGTGATTTTCGGAGCATCTGCCTTGACATTCATAAACTAGCAGCTTTTCGCTCTTTTATGTACACATTTCCAAGCATACATATGTACATATATGTGTGGTATTTATTTGCATGTAACTGTGAATGTATGTAAAGACTTTGGATTCGGTTAAACCCTTCAGTTATCCAGTAAACACTCTAATCGTCATAAATCCTTCTACAATACTTACAATTACGCGAGTATTTAAACTATTTATATATATATGTATGTATGTACACACATATACATATATGTACATATGTATGTATATATATCTGAATACATGCATAATAAACGAATATACATGCACACGCATCCAAAAAGCACATAAAGAGAGAAGCAATTTTGTTGTATAAAAAGCTGAAAAGGAATCAGCAGAATACTGAAGGAAACCTACGTTTATTGATTTTAGTTATTTTTAGAAATTACTTGCCTTCACAGCAGTTTATCATGAAATAAATATTCTGCAACTTTACGAAACAAGAAATGGGGAAAAAGAACGGTAAGTAAGTCGCTTTCTTCTTGCCGGCTAACTTTCATATGTATGGATGTGTGTGTGGCGCCTCTTTCCAATGAACATTTCATAGGCACACAACCTGTATGAGTGTATGTACGTGTATTAACTACACACCTGCCTAGGTGCGGTTTCTCCATACACATACATATGTAAGTACGTACACAGATATGTATTTGTAAGCATTACCTTCACATTGAAGGTTCCACTGTTTGCAGTAGCTCCGTGTTGGCTTTTGAAAAGAAGGAGTGAAAGAAGGATAGCAAACAGCTGGAGGAAGTAGCTGAAACATTAGAAGAACTAGCATGCAGCGCATACATAGGTACATACATATATATGCACACATAAGTGAAATGGGAAAGAAAACCAATACAACGTGGCAAGGTTAAGTGAATTAAGGCAGGACAAGGTAATGCTAAAGACTTTTTTTACCTAAATACAAAGTATTTATGTAGAAGTGTGCATGTAGATTTTAAAATCTATTGTTCTAACAAGTAAAAGTAAAAGTGTGACCAACAACGCATTTAGTAGGCACGTGTGGAGGATAATAATCTATGTAAATATAATATTTATGTATACATATATACAAATTAGAATTTTCAAATCATTAAAAAGTGGTTGCCTTGATGATGACGGCTGCCATGGCAGTGTGGGGCTAACTTCAGATGCTTGTGATATTTTGAGGAGACGTAGATTCAACGGTGGTGTTTCCAATGATGCCTACAAGTTCGCATTAACTACACATTCCGTATTTCAGCCTGCTCAAGTACTACAAGTATTCCTGGAGAATTTGTAGAATATTAAATTATTTATTGGGCAGTTCAGTTTATTTGCTTGTGAGTGGCACTCTGCACTACCATTGCAGAGTGGATAATCGGCGTAGATTTTAAAGTTGTTTATTAAGGGGTTATATATAGGGTGGACCATGTAAAATTTGCTTTTTGAATCGGCTATAAAAAAAAAAACTAATCATTATTTTTCAAACTTTTTATTTTATTTTGAAGATTGAACATTGTCATTTATGAATGAAAAATAATATCGTTCAAATGACTGCCACGACTGGCTTTACAGTACGCCATTCGATCAACCCAATTTTTAAGCACATTTTCGATTGTTTGGGCTCCAATTTCATGAATGGCAACTTCGATTTCGTGTTGTAAAGCATCAATCGTCTCTGGATGGATCGCATAGCGTTTGTCCTTAAAGGCTCCCCACAAAAAATAGTCCAACGGGCTTAAATCACAGCTCCGAGGCGGCCAAGTGATATCGGAATTTCGGCAGATTATTCGGTTTTCAAAAACGCTAGCCAAAAGTTCGAGTGTAAGTTTGCCAGTGTGACAAGTTGCACCGTCCTGTTGAAACCAAATGTCGTCCATGTCATCCTCTTCAATTTTTGGAAACAAAAACTCGTTGAACATGTCACGGTAACGCTCGCCATTTACTGTAACCGCGGCTCCTCGCTCATTTTCGAAAAAAATGGCCCGATGTTGTGATGCATGTGTGTGACTCGTTGTGGATGCATTTGCTTCTCTACAGTAACGTGTGGATTTTGTGAGCTCCAAATCCGACAATTTTGCTTATTGACGTAGCCACCGATGTGAAAATGAGCTTCATCAGAGAAGATGATTTTTCGGTAAAAATGCTCATCTTCGGTCAAACGATTTTCTGCCCATTTTCCCAATTTTGTTCAAGCGTATAACGTCCCATTTCGTAAATGTCAAACCTTTAGGTAAATTATGAATACATTTGACATGTCATTTGTGTTACCATTCTCAAAAAAATAGGTGGTTCAAAAAGCAAACGCTATATGGCCCACCCTGTACCTTGTGTTGGACTAAAAAATTGAAAATTTTTGTATGGCTTATTATATCGAAGTCGTGTTTGTTGACTGTCACATTTCAAGTGTTTTTGAGAACTTAATTCCATTTTTTACACAAAATGTAATCCATTTTTTTCGATAGCAGAAAATCGCCGAACACGCAAAACACTTGTCTTGTTTATGCCTTTCACAAACAAACTATATTGCTAAAACCGTGAACATATTTTCGAGACGAGTGTACGAACATAAAAAAAAAATAATAATAATCGAAAGTTGAATGTACGTAGCTTGCGAAATTTGAAAATTCACCTTATTTTTTTAACACACCTCGTATACACCTCACTATTCCATTTTTTAATTTTGATTACTTCTTTTTATAAAATTATATTTCATGACCAAGACCAACAACAATCCAAGTTTCAAACTTTGTAAAAGGTTTATAAAGTTTCGAACATTTTTTATCAAAATTGAAAATTTTTTTATTGGATTAAAAAATAATGATACGCCCAATTTTAATATAATAAAGTGTAATTTTGACGTAGCTCAGAATTCTTGCTGATTTTTGATAAAGGTGTTGCGTACCCTTGAAGATGTTGCGCATTTCCTCCATATAACGAATGCACGAAATTTTTTTAAATTATGTTTAAAATTTTTGAAATGTTGATGAAAATTTGTCGAATTTTTTAAATTTTGTACAAAGTTTGAAACTTCGATTATTATGGTCTGTAATATAATTGGCGTTTATATCCATTGCTTGGGTATTTGGTCGAACTTCTCTTCTATTCGTGGTGTGGGTCTTGATGCTTTTCCACAATTGAATGTACCTACAGTTTAAGCCGACTCCGAATGGTAGATAGTTTTTTATGTATAGCTTTTTCATGGCAGAAATATCCTCGGAGCTTTATCATTACTGGTAATCAGGCACCGACCTATTCGGCCACGGCAGTCGCCTTCATAGAATGAACTATATTTGTATAAAAAAAGTAATAGTCGAAATTAAAAAATAAACAAGTATGTAAATACACAGATAATGAGTTATGTGTTTCATTTGAATTAAGAAAAAACTCTTACTTAGAAAGCCCTGTACCTCATAGATTCTATAACTTTTTAAAAACAAACTTAATCCCTGTGCCGATTTCTATGTCCGCAACTGTACATATATGTACTACATAAATAAATACGCAAACCAACTTATTTGTATTCTCATTTCCTAGCGTTTTTCATATTGTGTTTTGGTTTCTATCTTCGTCTCTTGTGCTTTGTTTTTATTTTACAAATAACTTAGATGATACCCTCAAGCTAACAAAGCACACCAACATTGAAATATCCACTCCCCATAAAAACGCACACTTCTACATTCTCCACTTGCACTTGTATCTTTTCTGTTATTTCACTCATCTATTTTGTCATTCTGTTATTTCGTCGTTATATCGGTTCGATGTTAAAAGTTGGTACGCCACCCAATTCTTATCTGCTCTTTCACCCAGTTTGTATCGCAATTGAATGTGGGTTTTGAATTTTCCTACTGTACTCAGTTACTCTCTGTGCTCTTCCGTTTATTCTCGGCAGCCACACTCGGAGTACCATATTCGCTTTACCTAGCATATTGTGTGCATGTATATATGTATATATAAATGTGTATATACCTGCGTACCTAGTAAATATGTGCTATACAGAGTTGCATATGTAATCGCGTGTATGTATTTACGACAGCGGTAGTGTTTTTTGTTGTTTTAATTACTTGTTTCTGTTTCTAAATATACTATCCACTGCTATGCACGATTTATAAGCGAGTCTAAAAATAAAACAGCAGGTCACGGCCTATTCAAGCACATAACAGCGTATATACATATGTGTGTATGTACATAGCTTTGTATAATATTTACTTACTTATATATGTATGTAAGTATATCGAATACTGTTTTGTTTTTTACATTTATTTTTTCTTCGACTTAATTCGATTTCGCTTTATACGAGTACAGGCGTTTAATGTAATACTGATAAGTAAAATAGAAATAAATATTTATAATGAAGAAGCTGAAAATGTTCACTTAAATCGCAGATGTTTTCTGTAAGAGTCGACCAATGGAATAAGAAAATAAATAAGTTCAGAGCCCTCAGATGTATGTATGTATTTTAATTTTTTTTTGCAAAATATGCGAATATGGCATAAATAATGAGCCAGCATTCCAAGAACCAAGCTATTAATGTGAAACACCTACATATATACATACGCATGTGCAAATACATACATACATATGTACATATTTATATTCATATACAAATGTGTGTACGTGCACTTGTTCATATGTATGTATGTACATTCAAAAGCTCTTAGACGAAGTTTACTTTTATCCTTTGAATTAACCCTGGAACTCAAGATGATTAAAAAAAAAACAATTAAAACACATTAGTAGTTAGTTTCATGATTTTAATTATGGGAAATGAGTTTGCGCCTACGTCATCCACGAAAGCGGCGCTTATTGTACATTATCCTAAGGTACCAATTTTCTTTTATTTTTTCTATTCGGTTTCCGAATTCGTAAAAGTTGCTGTCTTATATGAATAGATCATTGACTTCAAATGGTCTCACGAACTATAAGAAAAAAAATCACCTTGTTTTAACCCTTTTCGGATCCATAGCTAAAATACTTCTGTAACTTTGAACATTTTTGGCCAAAACATATACACATAGCTTATTAATTGGGTGCCATGTGTCTTTCATAATTTTCTATGATTAGCACAATTGACGCATTCTCTAAAAGTGAAAAAAAAAAAATACTTAAACTTACTAAAGTTAAAATGCATTGCAATTTACTTGCACGGCTCATTTTCATAAACGATAAAATGATCATTAAAATGGCAAATTATGAAATAGCGGCACTTTAAAACAACACATACAGCAAATAAAGAGAGCAATTTCCACCAAACTGTATGATTAACCCATTGCCCAATCTTTCAAAAGCAGTGAGTTTTCGAAGGAGAAGCTTTATGATAGTCAGCAATTTCGTTTCTTTTATCACTTAAATGGTTCTCGACCAGGAAAGCGTTACTATAATATACATAGACGTTTTAAAGTTTCTCTCAGCGAGAGTTTTTGGGAGAAGGCAAAGGACCGGTGCCAATCTCAAATCTTTCATTTTTAGTAATTTGTTGATTACTGAAACTTTATTGCAGTCTTGAACAAATCAAACCCTTCAACACGCATTGCAATTTGGCCACTATTTTTTAGAAGATCGTATGATGGGGGGCAAATTTTGCCATTTGCTTGTGGTAACATTAACTTAAATTTTGAAGGACTTGAAATAATTTAACCTGTATAATGGGTCATTACTAAAAATAAGCTATTGAGTCTAACAATTATTGTGATATCGATACGCATACATATGTATGTATGTACGTACATACGTACATACATATTTCTACAGTTATGTTGCAAATAATAGTTGCTCATATAAATATATTTACAATAATGTCATTTGAAAAATTTATACTTAAATGTCCTTGAAATTCCCTAATGTGTGATTTTGAACAAAAAAAAGTAATAATATAAACCGTTGTTTCTTAAAAACATGCAAAAAATAGTTGAACTTTTTTCTTATGAAATAAAGTATACGCAACGTATACCACTATTTAATCTTCGCCTTTGGAACTTTAAAGTACCTTAAGAAATTAAACTTATAAGAGAATGGATGTCTGAGTATGCATCATTACTATTTTAAATCTATGGTATCTCGTGCGTATGGAATTTTTCTCGGATAACAAAAAAAAATGATTTTTGTTCCACAGTGTTATAATGTATTTTAATTTCAGAATATTCGATTGTGAGTACAAAAAAATAAAGATACCTTAATTTTTATCAGAACAAAACATTTTATTAAAATGACTTTGTTAAATATCCTCCGGGACCGATTTGTATCGATTTGGCGTTAAGGCAACTAAGCTTTAACAGAGGGAAGTCGGTTTTGTATTTCAAAATATTCTGTGGTTTTTATAGTGGCTTATTGTGATGTAGTGGTCCAACAGTTAATAAAAAATTAAATTAATCTGCTTCGGTATGGCTTTTAATTTTTTTGAATGAGACTTGATGCATCTGCATCAAGTTCTATTTGTTTCGATGAGTTAAATAAGTCTGTACGCATTATACTCTTTTGCACTGAAGGTGTAATTTATCGTTTTAGCTTCACGTTTAAATGGCCGGAAGCCATTTTACTGCATTTGCGACCATTGTTTTAAAATTCCAAGCATTTCGGCGATTCTTCTAGAATGATATTTATATATTCCTAGCCTTATTATTTTTCACATAACTGTATATCTACATACATATATCGAGCAGGTGTATAGAGATTTTGTGTACTTTTAGTATAAGCAATATAGCCAGTCCGACAGAATAAAAAATTTGATTTGATAATCGAATATTTATTAGAAAGAAGTAAACTGAGAAACAGTTGGAACGAATGCCAGACTAATAGAGGTTGTATACTCACGAGTGGCTCCTTCCGATTTCGCTGTACAAACACACATGCGCCAAAAAGTCGGTGAGAGCATAACAAACGCATGTGGCCAATAACAACCACAAAAACCGAGACACTTACCCGAATATTTTGTTTTTATATACAACTTTTGAGTTCCTAGTATTTACATTCATATACAAATGTGTATATGTATGTATGTACCTACGAGTAATGGACAAGTTGGGTACTCACTGCCCAATGAAATTGATAAAGCACATTGCTTTTATTCGTAATTTAGCTCGTGCTCGCAACAGTCAGATTCAGTTTGCGGCCAAAAGCTGATCGTTTGTCGGTCACTCGGAATCGAAACACGGTAAATAAGAAATAAATAAAAAAAATAAAAAACAAGAAATAAATTAAATAATTATTTCGAAAAGTGATGTGAAACAAACCAGAAGTAAACAAACAACAACAATTGAAACAATTTCAAAGTAGAAATAAATAATTGAGAAACGTCTCATTTACATCGTTCAAATTTTTTATTATTATTACTTGTATTATCAGTAAACAGAATAACTGAGAAGAAGCAAGGAGAAATAAAAACAAAAAATAAATTTCATCAAACAGAATCCCAAATACTGAAATCAAGTGTGACTTCCTTTATATTTATTTTCGTTTGCATTTGTAGTTATCAGTCAAATAAATAAATGTTGAAATATTGTCCTTTTTTCAAATTTGTGAATTTATTGTGTGGATATTTGTGGGAAATCCAAGTGCGCATATTGTCTGATCTTAAATTTGGCATAAGCACATACATACAAACATACTACATATAAAAAATATATTCTAGCTTCGTGCAAATATAAATATAAATACATATACATATGTATGTATACGTAAATTTCTAACCAAATAACGGGTACTACTTTAAAATTAAACTAAAAACGTTCGATATGTGTTGATGTTTTTCTCGTAAAAAATGTGTCTCAATAGTGTTTGCATTTAATTAAAAACTATTCGATGTGCTAATGGCGGCATTACCATGTTACACAGGTACATACATATGTGCATATGCTGATATATAGTAGGTTGATTTGAGAATGAAATAAATTATGTTATCGCTTGAACATGTAAACATACGTAATATTTTCTAAGCGCCGTAAACACGCGCTCGTATTGATGTAAATAAATACGCACATATTTACGAAAACTTCGAAATTTACAGCAAACAATAAATACTATCTACATACATATGTACATTCATAATTAATTCATATAATTGATTGAAAACGCTTGTCACATTCTGCTCGCCGACTCTTGACACGATTATGCATTCGTACATACACACACATAGTATATATGTACGTACATACGTAGAGATAGAAGAAATGCAGTAATGAGATTTTATTTATTTAATGCATACTACGCATATTCATTGTACGCCTATACATATCTTCATACATACATGCATACATGCATATATCAACAAAAGTGGCAATATAAACAAATAACAAAATATGACAATAGCAGAGCGTGAGTGTGTGAACAGAGTCAACCTGTTTTAATATGGTACATGCACACAGACATACCTCATACATATGCATACATACGTCATATAAATAATGATATGTGCATCAATATTATTTTCTATTTTATTGCATTTTGTAAAGGTATATATTTTTTGTTTGTTTTTGTATGTGCAGCTCTTTCTTATTATTTTTTATCTTGTCCCCGCCTATCATTCTTACCATATTTTTGTACTGTTACTTGAAAAATTTGCATGTGCCTTCGATATTTAGTTAATGTAAATATTTGATTGTTAGCGTCTGTTTTGGGCAAGCTAAAAAAAAAACTTGCTGAAAGCTTTAAGATGAACAGAAGTAAGTCACTTCATCTGTGCACAATATTCGCATTATCTTTCGTGCTAAATTTGTTTTCATTAATTTTATATAAAAATACAGTTCATTATTAAAGAAAAACCTTATGAATCAAATTTCTAAACTTTGTACAAAATTCAGGAAAATTTAACAATTTCCAACATTTTATGCAAAATTTTTAAGTTTTAGGCGCACATTTTTATATACGAGGTGTGCTCAAAAAATAAGGTGAAGGTCTCAAGTTTCGTGCGCTACGTACATTCGACTTTCGATTATTTTTTTTTATGTTGGTACACTTGTCTCGAAGATATGTTCACGGCTTTAGCAAATTTAGTTTCTTTGTGAGGGACATAAATAAGACACGTGTTTTGCGTGTTCGGCGATTTTCTGCTATCGCCTTTGAGCTCTGCTAAACTATTCCGTGGGACGATTGGGCTTTACTTTCGAAGTCATAACCATATACCCATGATTCGTTACCAGCCATATGCCCCTTTTAAGCAAATCTCGATCATCGTTGACGTCATTCAACAATTCCCGAGCGATGCTCATGCGACGCTGTTTTTGGTAAAAATTCAGCAATTTTGGAACGAACTTCGCTGCCACACGCATGATGCCCGAAATTTCCGAAAAGATTGCATGGCATGAACCAATCGATATGTCGACATCCTCAGCAACTTCTCTAACTGTGATTCTGGAGACGATTCTGCATGATTGACTAAACTTTGTGCGTTAGTGCAGTCGGTGTCGTCGTGCAACATACTTGTCATCGGCTTGTTGAATGATGAAAATTGGAGGCGTCAGTCATGCACATCTTCTCGACCTTGTAAACATTTTTTTGTGAACATGTCTTCGAGACGAGTGTACCAACATAAAAAAAAAATTATCGAAAGTCGAATTTGAAATTTGAACTCGAAATTTGAAGCCTTCTCCTTATTTTTTGAGCACACCTCGTATATATATAAAATTGGCGCCTGCCCCCTTTTTGGGTGTTTAGCTGAGCTCCTTCTCCAATTTCTGGCGTGCGTCTTGATGTTATTCCACAAATGGAGGGACCTACAATTTATGTCGACTCCGAATGGCAGATATTTTTTTTTGTGAGTTCCTTTTTCATGGCAGAAATACACTCGGAGGCTTGCCATTGCGTGCCGAGAGGCGACCGCTATTAGAAAAAACTTTTTATAGCCAATTCAATATTAGTAAAGGGTGATCAATTTAGAGCTATCGGATTTTAAATTGAAGTAAAACGATATTGATTGAATTCAATCTTTATTATATTTATGTAGAACCATTCATGGAATTTATTTTTTAAAGATAATCCCTTTCAAATGTTGGCCTCAACTTCGCCGTAATTCGGCCCTCTGTTAACACCTATTTTGAGTGAACTGCTGGATGACTTCAGTCGGTATCTCGTGAATAACTTCAGTAATGTTGGCGTCCAATGCCTCAATCCAATGCCAATTCACTGGTCTGAGACGGGAGATAAATTGCTCACCGAAAGGACGATGCAGAAAATCTATTGTTTCATGGGCTGTATGGCAAGTAACGCCGTGTTAGTGGAACCAAATATTGTGGAGATCACGGGCTTCAATTTCCGGGATCACAAGGTCGTTTATCCTGGCGCGATAGCGTTCGCCACTGACTGTTACATTGGTGCTAATCTCGTCTGAGAATAAATATGGGCCGATTATTCCTCCAGCTCATAGGCCGCACCAAACGGTTGTTTTCAATGTACGTAATGACTGTTCTTGAATGGTTTCGGGTTGCTCTTCAGCCCAAAGACAGCGATTTTGTTTATTGACTTAGCCATTAAGCCAGGACGGTTATTTACACCATAAGTTGGCCTGAGCGCGTCGATTTTCATAATACAATTGCACGATTTGTAAACGTTGTTGAAGCGTAAGTCTTTTCATGAAGAAAAGTCAATGAATACTACTAAAAAATTATGTACTTAGCTTGACAGTCACGTGTGATCTGTCAAAAAAACACCTATTGGAACAAGTATTGCCAATCTGATCACCCTTTGTTACAAAGGGCTTGTTACAAGTGGCTCAAAATTGTTGTTTATTTGTGATTTCTTTTTTTTCGCTTAGGAGTTGAGTATTTTTTTCCATACAAAAGACTTCCAAACATGTGTTTTACATACGAGGTGTGTTCAAAAAGTATTGTGAATTTTGTGTTTTTTTCAAAAATTATTTATTTATTCATTAATATCTATTTTGTCCCCTTCAAAGTAATCCCCATAAGATATTATGCACTTGTGCCAACGTTTTTTCCAATCTTCGAAGCACTTCAAAAAATCAAATTTTTTTATCTTGCTCAGCTTCTCCTCGATGCCGTCTTTGTCTCGTCAATCGTAGCGTAGCGTCGTCCTTTCATGGGCCTCTTCAGTTTCGGGGACAAGAAAAAGTCACAGGGGGGCCAGATCTGAGGATTACGGTGGCTGTGGCATTAGTGTGTTGTGTTTGGCCAAAAAGTCGCGCACAAGCAACCATGTGTGAGCAGGGGCGTTATCGTGATGCAAGAGCCAATTTTCGTTCTTCCACAAATCCACGCGTTTCGGGTGGATTGCTTCACGCAAATTGCGCATAACTTGCAGGTAATATTCCTTATTGACCGTTTTACCCTGTGGCAAGAACCCATGATGCACAACGCCCCTGCAATCGAAGAAATCGGTAAGCAAAACTTTCTCTTTCGACCGAACTTGGCGCTTTTTTCGGTCTTGGTTCATGTGGCAGCTTCCATTGAGATGATTGAGCTTTGATTTCCACGTCATAACCATAAACCTGGAGCAAATTTGGGTCGTCGCGGACAGAGTCCAACATCTCATTAGCAATGTTCATGCGATGTAGCTTTTGATCGAAGTTGAGCAGTTTTGGTACGAATTTTGCGGCGACCCGTCTCATGCCCAAATCATTGAAAAAATCGAATGGTCTAGGTCCTCAGCAACTTCTCTAACGGTGATTCGACGATTGGTCAATACCATTTTCGTCACTTCTGAGAACATTTTGTACCACCGATAAACGTTGCTTTGGTCCAAAGTAGCTTCTCCGTATAACACAGTCAACATTCGGAATGCATTCGCGCACTTAATTTCGTTTGTCACACAAAATTTCATACAGGTTCTTTGATCCATCTTTTTGAATAGGTAAAAATTGAAGACGAGCCGAAACACGTGCAAGCAAAGCAGCTGTCAACAATTAACTGAACATTCAAAATGGCCGAACTCGTCGGCATGAGTGAGAGGCATGAGTACCAACATATCGCCACGAAAAAATTTAAATTCGAATATACGTAACCTGTGACAATTCAAAATTCGCGATACTTTTTGAACACACCTCGTATATGAGTTATTTGAGAAGCAGCTCATTGGCATACCAATACATCCTTTTTCTAGATAAATCTTTTGGCCATAGCTTAAAGATGTTTAGACTATTCTATAAAAGTTATATCCTGTAGAGATCGACAGTTAAAGACAGTAAATTAGCAGACTGTCGAATTTAACGCAGTGACTCAGCGAATAAGAAATACAAATACAAATAATTTGTGGATAACAAAACAAAGGACTGCTTCCTTCACTTTCACTTGGATTGCGATAAAATAAAAAATCACTGAATTGACTCATAAAAAATTATTACAATTATTGAAAGTTTTAACGCGGTTTTTCTGGAAATTTTGCTTTTTAAGTTATCACCATCTCGTGTGTGGGAAGCAGTTCCTTGAATTATGATCGATGGAATAATTCTTACAATGTTAACTTCAATAGTATATACATAGTTACATATGTATGTATGTATATGTGTCATACATGTATTTATTTACATAAAATAGTATTTGTTGTAAAATTTATGGAGTTTATTATAATTGTATACATGAATATTTGGCCACGGACATTCATAAGTGGTATATAATTTTTTGCAAAAAAACTGATTTTCAGGAAATTATTGTAAATGTATGTATGTTAGATGTAAATAATATAAAAAAACTAATGTCATAGTATAATAATAAAAAATAAATATTTTGCTGCAGATGCACGTGACATATTTGGTCCTTTACGGTGTGTACAGGGTCCGGCACTCGAAGTGTAACCAATTAAAAAGGTCGTAATTACTTTAATTCAATTCCAACTAAAAAATGTGTGAAAATAATACAAAATTAAGAATCAATTTACTTTTGCTTGATATGACCACCTTTTGCCTTGACTATGGCCTTGAGACGGTCCAGAAACGAATCACAAGCTGCCCGAATGTGACTTGCAGGTATGTATTTTGGCCCACTCGCGGACAGTGGCCTTTTTAGTGCCTCAAGACTGGTGAATCTTTTAGTTCCGACCTTGCTTTCCAAAATAGCCCAAAGGGAATAATCCATCGGATTCGCGCCGGGTGATTTTGAGAGCCATTGTGTGGACGTTATGAAATTCGGAACGTTGTTTTTTAGCCATTCTTGGTTCACTCGAGGTTTGAGAGACGGTGCCGAGTCCTATTGAAACGTCCATGGTCTGCCACTGAAATGTTTGTCTGCCTACTGCTTCAAAGCAACCTCCAGAATACTTTTCGGATAATATTTTGCATTTATCTTGGCGCGAGGCTCGATGAAAACGCTTGGGGAGCACCCATCTGCGGTTACAGCGGCCCAAACCATTACCTGTGGTAGGTGATGACTCCTGGTGACCAATCAATGACTCAAATTCTCGGACGGCCAAATAAACCCTATCATTTTGGGAGTTTACGAATTGCTTAATTTGAACAACTTTCTCGGCCAAGCGAAACAAATCCTTCATTCTCTCAAGCCTGACTAGTTGCTGCTTTGGTGTGAGATTATACACCTTTTGGATCTTGTAAGGCTTGACTTTAAAATCATTTTTCGTATGCGGCGGATGCTACGGTCAGATATTTTCAGTTCTTTCGCCATTTGATTGGCACTTCGTCGGAGGCTTCCGTTTAAGTCGCTTCTTCACTTTGTGAATCATTTCACGTGACGTTGCAGTCTTTTGATGACCACCTCCATGACGTTTCGCCTTTTATATTTCGGGATTAGAGAACAAAAACAAATTTTAAGCATCGAAAATCACTTTATTGTTTTTCAAAATATTCTCCATGTAGATCTACATATACACTTTTGCATGCGTTTGAACCAATTGTCGAAGCACTTTTGCCACTTTGAATGAGGTACCTCCAAAACATGCATTCTGAATGCCGCAACCGCTTCTTCAGGTGTCGAAAAACGTTGACCTCTCAGTTTGTTTTTTACGTACGGGAATAAAAAGAAGTCATTCGGTGCCAAGTCAGGACTATACGGCGGATGACCCATTAATTCGATGTTTTGGGTGCTCAAAAATGCAGTTGTTTGAGCCGATGTGTGAGAGCTCGCATTGTCCTGGTGAAGAGTGATCCGTCTTTGGCGATTGGTTTTCTTAATTTCTTGGAAGACAACTGGCAAACAAATGGTTGTGTACCACTCAGAATTTACTGTTCTGCGTTGTTCTAGTGGTACGGTTGCGACATGTCCAGTTTTTCCGAAAAAACAGGCGACCATTTGCTTGGAAGTGCTTCGTGCGCGAACAACTTTTGTTGGATTTGGCTTATCTTGAAACACCCATACAGTCGACTGCTGTTTACTTTCGGGCTCATACGCGTAAATCCATGATTCATCACCTGTCACGATGTCATAGACGTGTTTCGAAGCCCCGCGATCGTATTTTTTGAGCATTTCCTTCGACCAATCGACACGAGCCTTTTTTTGAGCGATTGACAAATTGTTTGGGATCCAACGCGAACAAATTTTTTTGACAGTCAAATGTTTATGCAATATTGAATGTATGCTGGTCCCACTAATGCCTAAGATTGTCTCAATCTCACGATAGGTCACATGACGATCTTGCAATATCAGTTCGGGCACAGCATCAATGGTTTTCGGAACAACAACTGATTTTGGACGACCTTCACGAAATTCGTCTTGGAGTAAACTACGACCACGATTGAATTCACCATACCATCGATAAACACTGGTCCTTGATGGAGCTTCATCGCCAAAAAATGAATTAAGTTCATCCATGCAATGTTGCTGAGTTAATCCACGTCGAAAGTTGTAAAAAATAATCGAACTAAAATGTTCAGGATTTAATTCCATTTTTGGACCGAGATGAATCTTTTAAGTTACTGTAAACAACACAAATAGCGCTGGTATTTCAAAACGTTCTGAGTACGTAAAAGCCAAAAAATGTCAAACTTTGCGATACAGCTGTCAGTTGCCAGATTGCAACACCAGGGCTGCCAAATCCCGAAATATAAAAGGCACCCTCGTAACGAGTAATGCTCGAGCCCACGCTGGTTGTGATTTTCCAACCAAATATAATGCAGTCACCCTATTATGTTTGAAATCCATTACTGATTTTCTTTTTTCGCCTTTACTCTCGGCCAAATGTTTCCGCGCGCTTGTAAGCAATACTCAGGACTGCCAATTAATGCCCGTGCATCAGCTGCGCGAGCGGTCTGAAATTGGTTAAACCGGAAACTGTAGTAAAAGCTCCCAATAAAAAAATACCCGAGTACAATGTATTTTTTCACTGAACAATTTATAAGAAAAGTAAAAATTACCGATTTTTCTTTGCTTGCCTGTAGGCTCTCTGCTATTGAACCAAAATAATTAATCGAAACAGTTATACGAATGAAGTAACGTAATAAGAAAAAGCAAACCTAACGGTACATAGTAATATCATAAGTAAATTGTTTGAAATGTTCGTTTACATTTGATCAGTATTTTGAGTAACTGTACCAGAATGTTTATGTCGATACTTAAAATGTTTAATAACAAAACAGAATCCATTGGTCATAATTCGCGGAAAAGTTGATGTATTCATTTCTATAAATGAGTGCATAGAAAATTTGTATATATTTATGTACTATTTAATTCATTAGCCATAATTCGTAGTATGTGTAGTAGTTTTTATGCATCAGTATGTCACAAGGACCACAACAAACTAAAGAAAAGAACATCAAAACTTTTATTAAATTTTCTACATCCACTCATTCATTCATTTCTGTGTGCCTACACTATTTTGTAAATCATAAACATTTATTCAAGTATTGTTGTTGGCAAAAATATGATTCATATTCTGCTCTCTCAATTCGGTGCTTGCTTTATTGCAGATATTGCGCGCGAAGCCGGAAATGATGAACATTTACATATAACATCAGGAACAATTTCTTTTGAATACAAGCCAATGCAACCAAACGCAACAGATATAGATCAACAGATATTGGAGGTATGTATTTAACTGCATACATAAATTTACGCATATTTCTACGAGAAAAAAAGAAATTATTTCTTAAAACAAAATGTCAGATAGATTGTTTTGTCAAAAGATCAAAGATACTTACATATACTATTTTTATATTGTAATTTATGTACATTAGAGTGTCTCGCCAAAAAAGTTGCTGTTTTTCCACCAGACTCTATTATATTTTATTACTTCCGCCGAAACATTTTGGAAATATATTAAGATCTACCTGAACTGGGCCTATTTGAAAATACCTCCAAAAATCAAGTTCTTTATAAATAAAATTAGCATTTAAAAATATTTTTTCAAAAAAATAACCTAAGAGAATAGAAGAGTTTACGATTAAATGGTCTGCGTGAAAATGCTTACGAATTTTATCAATGGAATTAAAATATGATAGTAAACATTTTGTAGATATTTTTTGACATCTCTTGGAAAATGGGTTTACGGATTTTGTAACTTTTTTATTTAATTTTTTTTTTCTTTTTTTTGGAAGATGTAAACCTAATAACTCAGACAAATTTGTTTTTGTGTTTTAAGATTTTTGTTTGTATTTTTGACTTTTTATGGAAGATAGGTTTAAAGAAAACTTGAATAATTCAGCCGAACGTTTTATTTTAATTTGTATTTAAAATTTTTTTTTTTAATTTTTTTACTTTTTTTAGAAGACAGGTTTGAGGAAAGTTTTAATACTCAGTCAAATTTGTTTGCATTGTTTTGGTACCTTCGTTTACGGAAAATTTAAATGACTTAGCCAATTTTTTTTGTTTTTGTTTTTAGGAAGATAGGTTTAAAGAAAACTTGAATAACTCAGCCAATTTTTTTTTTGTTTATTTTTTTTTTTTTTTTTGTAAAATAGGTTTACGGAAAACTTTAATAACTCAGCCAAATTTTCTAATTCTTTTCACTTTTTTTTTAGAATTTTAATAATTAAATGATTTATTTATATTATTTTTACTTCGTTTTTGGAAGATAGGCTTTTGAAGACTTGAGATTTGAATAAGCTCAGGCAAATTTTTTTTTTTTTAAGATTTTTGTTAGTATGTTTTACTTTTTATGAAAAATAGATTTAAATAAGACTTTAAGAACTCAGCCAAACTTTATGTTTTATTTATTTTTTGTTTTTAATGTTTAGACTTTAAAACTTTAATAACTCATCCAACTCTAAACCGATGTGGAGGTATTATTAGAAATGTATTTTTTCACCCTTTTAAATTGCCATTCCACACCCGTTAACTTCTAAACTTTTTCGCAAATATCACTTGTTTAATTCTGTTGCTTAACTCAAGGAATTTTTTTTTTAATTTTTTTACTTTGTTTTTGGAAGATAGGCTTGCGGAAATTTGAACAGCTCAGTACATTTTTTTTAATATTTGTTTTTACTTTTGTTTGGAAGATAGGTTATGGACAACTTTAATAACTTAGCTAACTTGGGAAAAAAATGTTTTAACTTTTTTTTGGAAGATAGACTTGAGACTTGAATAAGCTCAGGCAATTTTAAACTTTTTATTGGTATTTTTTACTTTTTATGAAATTATAGAGTTAAAGAAGACGTTAAGAACTCAGCTTAACTTTATATATTTTTTTAATGTTTTGACTTTTTTGGAAGACAGTTTTAAGGAAAACTTTAATAACTTATCCAGCTATTATTAGAATTTTATTTTTTCGCTTCTCAATTTTTTTTTCCGCAAATATCACTTGTTTAATTCTGTTGCTAAAATTTGGAAACATTTCTATGCAGACCTTTCAAGCTTAAACTCTTCTATTATCTAAGTTGATTTTTTGGGAAAAATATTTTTCAAAACTAATTTTATTCATAAAAAATTCCATTCTTGGAAGCAATTTCAAGTCGGACAGCTCACGAAAATCTTAATTTTTTTTCAAAATATTTTTGCCGAAATTGTTAGAATCTAATAAATTTTACAATTACAATAAAAAAACAGTACCGATGTTTTTGTATAGATATAGGGAGTGATGGGCCCTAATGTGCATACATTTGTACGTAATTTTCAACAAAATTTATTTCATATTTTCTTACCAAGATTAACGCAATATAATAATTTTAATATACATAGATTAAGCTCATTATGAGATGATAGTTGATATCACCAATTATTATTATTATTTTTTTTTTTTTCAAAAAGCAATTTATATTAGTCCTCTAATTACAAAAAATGTGTTTTTATTAATTTCAACTTCTTTTTGATGTCTGTTTATAAATATTTCTAAAATTAAATAGTGATAAAAATACACTGGCTATTACATATATGCATATGTATGAATGTTTGTAAATAAGTACAGATATGGTCGTAGGGCTAAACTCCATTAATTCAATTTCCTTGCATATAAACTAGCGTGTGAAATATGTATGCATGTGAGTAGCAAATGCGTTGGTGTTAAGCACAACAGCAGCAACGCCATCTACAACATTAGTTGAAGTCACAACTTCCAAGGCAATTGCATCAGCATCAGCACCAGCACCAGCATCGACATCGTCGGCATCGCCATCGCCATCGAAATAGAAACAGAGGTAGAGGTAGAGGCAACAGGAATGCTAAAAGCAAAGGCTTCGGCAACCGTTGTATTATTTTTGGCTCATAAACCAGCTCTCCTCCAACCTATCACTCTCACAGAGATTCTAAATATAAATATGTACAACTTAATGAGTCTATTTATTGTCTCTACGAAAATGTGTATTTTGCGCATTTCTAAATAAAACGGCGAATGAGCTAAAAATAAAGTTCGGATGGATGCTATATTGTGCGCGCCAGTATCGGTGCACGGTCAGAGCAAAGCTAACGCGAGCGAACAAACCACCAAATCGTAAGTTAGGGCTCGCCACGGATACGGGACTGATATGTATTTATACATATATATGTATGTATCATTTGGTCGTATATATGTACATATGTGTGTGTGTGCGTGTGTATATGTACAAGTGTACTATTTGTGTTATTGCACATGTTTTACATCAACGATGGTGTTCCCAAGAATACATCAAGCAGTGTAAGTGGTGCTATAAATTGACTTTTGTATGAATAGCTACTGCACTGATTTGATTTGTTTTTTATTCCTTCTGTACTCTATTCCTTTTGTCATCCTTCAGCTAAACGCTTTATCGACTACATACTTTGACCTTATCTTTTTGCACATCTCCATCGTAATAGACTTAATTATTTTCATAACCTTACTAAAACAAGTTTAACGTTGTTGTTCTTGTTGTTTTCTCCTCTCATTAAGGGGTATACAGTTCCTACGACCGACCTCTCGTTTTAATTGCAGATATGCATACATAAATGCATTGCACTCACACCTGCAGATTTGTCAAACGATATACTGTTTATCTGATTAAATTTGATGGTTGGAATAGCTTATTGGAGATTTCATTGATATTTTTTGTGTTTCATTAAAAAAAAATTTCTAGGGGATAAGATAATAGACCTCAAAGTATGTGACTAAGAATAAGACATACTTCGGCTCTAGTAGAGAGGTATTTACGACCAATTGACTGACGCATCACTTATAACGAAGAGATTCTACGTAAAATAATCTACTGGTTGTTATTGTAGCAGTTTACAAAACACTGCCCTTTGCGGCGAGAGTCATCTGTCGTTGGCGGTAGATTTGTGAAACAGGCTGTTTCGACAGGGTAGGACATGTGAAAAACTTTCGAGTGCCATGATTAGTACCTTCACAAACCGCCCTAGCGCATTAACTCCAGCGGCTAGTCGAAAATTTTGGTAGATAATAATACTACATAGTACAATTGTTCTATGCCTATTCATTCTATACTCGTACATAACTGCTTGGCCCAGCCGCAACTCTTATTAGTAGTGGTAGGTTTTAAATGAACACTTTCCGATATGCGTCCACGTTGAGACTCAATATATTTAACTTCAAGTAGTCCTCTATGCGCTAACTGTCTTGATTTTGATTAGGTAAAATTATCAGTGCTTCTACTCCTTGGATGCTCAGCTTTCACGAGTTTAAAATTTTGGCGTTTTGGCCGAGGAGCGAGTGACCAGGCTTGGATAATAGCCTCCTGTTTTATTGTTTTTTATTAGAATTCGCTTTTCCATCTGGAATTCACAGTAGTAAAAGACTTCGTTTGTATAGGAAACAGCATTAAAACCGATAACAATGTCAGCCTTGAAATTTAACGAAGAATCTCTCTTGCCAGCAAGTGCTACTTTGAACTAAGTAGGCAATTGAGTAGTATAGTCCTCTCTCGACGAACAAAACTAACACTCACAAGGCTCTCATAATGCCCGTTGTAGCAGCATAACATTCCCCATACAAATAAGTTGTTGTAGCAGCATAAACATTCCCCATACAAATAAGGAGAAATGCTGCTGAAGTGACAGTCCTTGGCCGGATATAATTTCGGGTCGTTCCGGTTACTTAGAACCGTCTGTCATGGGAACGCTCACCATGCCCGTCCTAATGTATGGCACAAAAGCTTGGACGATGACAATATCCAATGAGGCGTCATTTGGAGTGCTTGAGAAAAAGATTAAAAAAATTATGCGGAAGATTTTTGGATCTTTGCACGTTACCGACAGCGAATATCGCAGGTGATGGAGCAATGACGTAAATATAGCGCAGCGAATAAAGATCCAGTGGCTACGTTGGCTGAGTCATGTCGTTCGAATGGATACAAACGCTCCAGCTCTGAAAGTATTTGATGCGGTACCAGCTGGTGGTAGCAGAGGAAGAGGAAGGCCTCCTCTGCGTTGAAAAGATTAGGTGGAGAAGGACTGGGCCTTACTTGGTGTGTCCAAGGCGCTGGTTAGCACGATGCTCTTTATTAAACTCGGCCAAAATCGCGTTAGCGGTTATCGCGCCAACCAAGAAAAAAAGAATTCCCTGTAGTCATCATTCTGGTACTTCTGTTTTCACTGACAGATCCAAGATGGAATCTGGAGTGAGAGCGGGGGTTTTCTCTAAATCAGTCAATATTTCGGTCTCCTTTAAACTGCCGGAAATGAGCAGCGTTTTTCAAGCAGAGGTCTTCGCGATCCTGCAAGCATGCAAAATGCTCAGGGATCGCTGTTGGGAGGAAGACATTAATATTTTATCCGATAGTCAAGCTACAAATCTTCTGGTAAACTCCTGTAAGGAGGTACTCAAACGTCTCGAACGTGCAGGAAACATTTCCCTTATCTGGGTTCTTGGGTGCAGAAAAATTAAATTGCCGATGAGCTTGCCAGGAAGGGGTCGACAGAACCGGTTTCAGTTGTCCCGTTCTTAGACATCGGTGTCCCCTTGACCGTTGTTAAAGGGAAACTACACAATTTCTTTAAAAAAAAAAAGCGCAAGACAGATGGAGGTCTGTCTCATCGTGTTCTATTACGAAAACACTATGGCCTCAATACGATATAAATAAAACGTTTAAGGTGATGGGAATCCCCCGCTATTCAATTTCCTAACTCATTGCGGTGTTCACTGGTCAGTGCGTGATCGGTAATCATGCGGAGAATCTTGGAATTCCTGCAGAGAAAGAGGCTGTTGAGCACTTTATCTGCAAATGCCCGGCTCTGGCACTTTGGGGATGGCTTGAAGAAATTCTCCAGCCTAGATTCCTTTGCTCTCCTTCACTACATCAACTGCATTGGATGGCTGTAGACGGTTTTCTCTTCTCTAAATTTTTTCGCAGGGTATCAAAACGGCTCTTACTATCTAACCTACCTACCGTATGTCTCTTTATTCCCTTTTTTCGTTTTATTTCAGTATTTTCTTACCAATAAAAACGATTTTAGTTAATAAAATTAATTTAATTTGAAATGACTAGACCTATAAAAAACACCTTTAACACATAGACCCCATACAAAAATGTATGTATGTATGTATGTACAATACATAATGTACATGAGCATATTAGTTACTTGATATATGTGTGTACATACGCATTTATTCAAATTTTTATACATATGTATTGTTCAATTATAATTTTCAAGAAATGGCCGCTGTGAAATCAAATAAAAAAGAAATTCATGTGCCAAATGTGATAACGCTGAAAGTCCAACATTCATAAAAATATATTTTTATATTCGCGCTCGTGTCTACATACGTGCATACATACAGCCTCGTATGCATGTACATATGTATTTACACCCACCCAAAAGAGTGCAGAAAACCCTAAACAAAAAATGTACCGTACGCACAGTGGGAGGAAAGACGAAAAATTTGTAAAAATTTATAAAATAATTAACTATTGATCCGTCATTATTATCAGTTTATATTCTTCAATTTCGCGGCCGCCGTAACCGAATGGGTGGGTGCTTGACTACCATTCGGAAGTGCACAGGTTGAAATGCCGGCTATGAACCATCAATTGATAGTGTTTTCTAATAGCGATCGCTCCTCGGTAGGCAATGGCAACCGTCCGAGTGAATTTCTGCCATGAAAAAGCACTTTAAGTAGCCAACTATCTGCTAACCTCAATTGTAGGCACGCATCAGCTGTTTAGGTTAACTTCTAACCGATGGAAACACATTATAAAGGGTAACGAATTTCCTGATAGCACAGCTAAATACGCCACCATAGCTCCTGTATTAACAACTACTAATCTAAATGTTAATGATATAGCTGAATTTCTCAAGAAAAAATGCATAAAACAATATAAATCTCAGACTTGGTATAAAGCGCAAAATGTTAAAAAGCTTAATTTAAGCAACCTCCTAAAACACGCTAACCTTTCACTTTTTAGAATGGACCTTGTTAAACTCACGCGAGTACGTCTGGGCCATTCAAAATTAACCCATAATCACCTTATCGACAGCAATACCCCCAGAACATGTCAGTTTTGTAACTCCACCCCGATCTCCATTAATCACGTTATGTCCGAATGTTATCCCTTCAACTCACTAAGAAACCATATATTCCATAACACCGATCCCATTCAATGCATTTCCAACCCCACAATCGAGAATATTAAAAAAATCATAGCTTTCTAAAAAATATCAAAATTATATTACGAAATTTAAACAAACATGTCGAATAAATATATTAATAAATATGTATATTATATCTGTAGCATCGGCGTCAGTAACCTAAATACAAAAAACCAAAAAATGTTTTGTTTATTAATGTCATAACTTCTATATGAATTAAAAGCAAATGGAAAAAAAGTTCGCGAATAGAATCCTTCAAAAAAAAAAACAAAAAGCATTTTGGGGCGAGTTTTCCTATTATTTTTGCGGAAACGTAGCTATACCTCTCCCAGCGCTCGAACGCAAAGAATAGAGTCATCACGGTTGGCGATCTATATATAATATAAAAAATACTTCAATTTACGTTCTAAAAAGTTCTTGACATATTCTTAAAGGATTATATTAACATTTTATGAAAAAAAAATAATAATTTCGAAATTTTACACGTATCTATCCCCTTAAACTCTGTTGTCTGGGCTTACCGGTCCACTTAGTAGGGTTTTGTAGACTGCTACAACAAAAAGAACTAGTTTAATTTAAAAAATCGCATTAATTTATTTTTAGTCTCTAACTTTTCTGCTATCCTGTATTCATTGAAATTTTCATAATGCATTCTAAAGTTGATCATATCCATTTAAAACAAAAACTGCATTTCTATTGAACTCTTTTTTTCACGCGTAAACAATTTGTTTACCTTCTCTATTTATAAATTGTCAGTTCAAAAGAATAGTTTTTTTTTATTTACTGAATACAAATATTTGATATAAATATTGAAAATTTCTCTTATGAAGGGATTTTATTTTAAAAAGTACAACAAAAGATAGAAAAAACCATTGACATTACGGAATTTTATAAAATGTTTGCAAGAGGAAAATTCAACATGCTATAAATTTATAAAGGGTGACCAGATAGCAATGATAATTGAAGTAAGATTTGACTTTTCATCATACATTGTTTCATGTTTGCCGAAAAATATCGAAATTCCGGCTCTGTTGTAAATACGAAAATCCGAATTTTGACCGAAAAAATCATCTTTTTAGACCAAGTCTATTTTAGGCTCGGTGGCTATGTCCACAAGATAAATTGTCGTTATTGGAGCGAACACAATCCACAAGTATTCGACTGAGCATCAATGCATCCACAAAGATTGATTCTTTGGTGTAAAGTGTAAATACGACGCCAGTACAGTCAATGGTTCTTGTTACAGAGCGATTTTAACCGTTTTTCGGTGACCAGAACTGAACAACATCGATATATCCGAGTTGAGGTTCCAACAAGATGGCGTTCCCTGCTATACAAGCGCCGCAACGCTAGAAGTTGTGTAAGTGAAATTTTACGATAGGGGGTCATCTATCGGCGATCAGGCGACTTGACACTACTCAATTATTTTCCCCTGGGTTAAAAAGCCAACCACATTGGTTAAAGTCGTGGCCAACATTCTACATGCTTTTGTCGAGGCGGCTATGTGAATAACAACTCCAAATGGCATGAATGTAGTTTGAACTTAAGAACTAATAGTTTTATTTAAATTTCTTTTTCTATCGTTCTTATCTGGTCACCCTATAATAGACATCTAAAGTCAGTAGAGAACATTTATTATTAGATGACCAGAAAATGTTTATTATTTATTGTTAATACAAGTACGCTGGTTCAGCAAACTACACGGGCACTCGTTCCTGAACCTTTTCCAGTAATAAATGTTGCATGAAGCGGGCTTTTACGTAAAACGAAGTTGAACAAAGTCGTGAAATTAAAAATTAGCTAAGCAGTAGGAAAAAAATATGAGTACTTTAATAAGTTCAGCCGATTTGTGTTTGGAGATGGAGCAGAAAAAAGTAAGTACTAACTAAATTTATAGCCGAATGGTTGGTGCGTGACTGCGTAGATTTAAATCTCCGCGCATGAAACATCAAAAAGATCGAAAATTTGTTTCTAATAGCGGCCGTCCCTCTGCAGGCAAAGACAAACCTCGGAGTGTATTTCTGCACTGAAAAAGCTCCTCATAAAAAACAAAACCGTTTGTCGTTCGGAGTCGGCTTAAAACTGTAGGTCCCTCCATTTGTGGAACAACATCAAGACGCACACCGCAAATAGGAGAAGAAGCTCAGTTAATTATATATACATACATATATATATACATATATGACGGGTGATCATTTTAGAGTCATCGGATTTTAAGTTAAAATTAAACAACGAAAATTCAAATTGATTGGGCAATCTTTATTATTTTTGTGTAAAGCTACACGCTACAACTTCGCCGAGAATTCGGCCATCCGTTAACACCAATTTTGAATGACTCGCTGGAGGACTTCGGTCTGTCTCTCGTGAATAACTTTAGTAATGTTGACTTCCAATGTCTCAATCGAAGCTGATTTATCCACAAAGCATTTAGATTTTACATACCCTCACAAATACAAAGTTCAAAGGTGTGATATCACACTATTTTGGGGGCCAATTCACTGGTCCGAGACGAGAGATAAATTGTTCGCCAGAACGACGACGCAGTAAATCCATTGTTTCATGCGCTGTATGGAAAGTAGCGTCGTCTTGTTGAAACCAAATGTTGTGGAGATCCCGCGCTTCAATTTCCGACATCAAAACGTCGTTTATCCTGGCGCGATAGCGTTCGCCACTCACTGTTACATCGGTGCTAATCTCGTCATCGGTTATTTTCAATGGCTGCTCTTAAGTGGTTTCGAATTGCTCTTCAGTGTTGCGATTTTCATAATACAATTGCACGATTTGTAAACGTTGTTGAGGCGTAAGCCTTTCTATATAAATACTGAAATACTTTCTCAATAAATACTGAAAAAAGTATGTATGTATTTAGTTTGGCAGTAATCACGTGTGATCTGTCAAACAAACCCTCTTGGGAAGAAGTACCTCTAATCTGGTCACTCTTTATAATATACTATAAGTATGTTAAAAGAAAAAGTTTTAGGGGTATCGAAGTGGTAGCGGACATACAATTCTTCGTCTCTAGTTCACAAGGCTACGCCTAATGTTATTTTTGTTGGTTAGCTTTAAATCCAACGATACTAAAGTCTTTTTTCAATTGTTTGTAAGATGTAAAGTCTTATGCAGTTTGCATAGTTTTTATGCATATTATTCCCTCCCAGTTTCTACAATTTGTAGTTTTTATTATTTACTTATTTTCGTTTTGGTAATCTTGAAAGGTTAAGATGAGTAGGTGATTGGCTTTTGCCTCCGTCAATATATTAGTAAATATGTAAATCTTACAATATTAAGTTAATTGACCCTCTAACATCTTATAAAAAATTCAATTAGCGCTGCATTTCAATAGAGTGCCACTACCAAGCATCATTCAGTTAATTTTTCTTTCGGCACTCAAACACTATTTACATTTTTATTAACAATATATTGAAGTTATTACCGAGTTTTGGTGGAAAATATAATAAGAAAAATATTACCTTTTGTAAATAAAAAGTGAAGTTTGAACCCTAAGTGTATTTAGTGATTGAAAAGCGCAACATTATAAGGCGTTTTTTGTTAATAGCTTTTGAACGGTGAAAAAAAATCTATTCTTTCCTTCAGATAACTAGTACTAGGGCCAATATTGGGCACCAATTCCCACCAAATAGAAATATTTCCCACTCGACTCTTTTAGACAAATTTTTCCATGTGCCGCACAATGTAAACAATTATCAAAATTACGAATTACGATTTTTTTATTGAAAAGAGTATATAAAACATGAAACCCAATTTCATTCAAATGATTTCCAACGCTTTATTTGTTTACCACAAATTTATCAACCCAATTTTGCACTATATTTTCGCGAATTTCGGCCCTTATCTCACTAATCGCAACTTCGATTTCTTGCTTACTCTCTTGAATTGTCTCTTCTGTAAGGTTCACATTACATTATTTTCTAAGGGAAAAATTAAGTCAATTTGCAGCTTTTAGGAGGCCAATTGTTATCACCGTTTCGGCTGATTATATGAATTTAATATTTTCTTTTTGTAAATGTCCAACTATAAACTAAATTTCGGACACATTGCGGATGTTAGTTTTAGCTGTCAACGTCATAAAAATCGACCATTAAAATTCCAAACGCTGCGATAATGCTATGTTCTCACGGCACGTAATTCGCTCTCTAAGAAATTTGCGAATTACCCTGTTTCCACGCCGCAATGCTAAATCACTTTGGCAGCTCTCCCTCTTCTTCTTGTTCTATGCTATAATTATTTGCTGAGAATATTGCTGATGATTCGCCAGGCCGGCGAAAGATCCTTAAAAAAATAGAATAGATATGAGGTAAGGACAGTAAATTCTCAGCTTGGGACCATCAAGAAGCAGCCAATAGTGGTTATAAGCTATAAACTGTATTGCATTTTATGTTCTCATATATTCATTTAAAACAATCTTTTGAAACTAAGCTTAAAATTGCATTGATTTGTTTTTTATAGAAATATTTTCTGAGAACATCAAATTACCTCAACTCTGAACTCACCAGGTTTTTAATACCAAGTTTTCATTATTAAATTTTTCTGACGACTACAATTCACACGAATTGACTACAAGCTGGCGTTTTAGTATTTTATTTACTTAAGCGTACATTTAACGAGCTGTATTTGTTATTTTCCCGCCTGTGAGCTAACAATAAGTTTTCTCAATAAGAGCGAGCCTCTTTCCTAAATCAAATAGGAAGTGAGCTCACCCTTAAGCTGAGGTAATCCTCTCGCTTTTTTCTCTAACCTAGGGCCCCCACTTTTCCTAATTGTCAAGGCGAAATGACGCAAAATTCCGGATGTTTTCACGACAGTGCCATAAAACTTAGTCGTAAAAAATTACATAATAAAATTGGGGCATAAAGTTTTGTAAATTTGGCGAACTAAATTTTGTTTTGCGCAATAAATGTAAACAATTTTAGGAAGATTTTCGAAACTATACTTCCCAAAAAATAAAAGTTATTATTCATTGACGTGATTACCGGATCTGCTAAGTTGTGAGTGTTTACAAAATATGGACCCACATTTTAGTCTCGTAAGAATCAGAAGAAATTTGGCCGGTTTTTGTCGCTATTGAAGAGGTTCTCCTTCCTTCACAGCCCCAGGCCCTTCATGAGACCGAATTTTTACCATCAAAAATGTTTTGTTAATGCTTTGAAATGTGATAATCGCCGATACAACTCACCCTCCACGATTTCGGAGCTCTTGGCGTGTTGTTAAAGATATGTTGCACACTGGCGGGGTAAAAAACATCTTTCTTATTCTCTAATTACCAAATCTTTACGTGTCAGGCCAATTTATTGCTTTGCGCTGGTCAGTTTGGTCAGTTGGGAACAGCTTATAACCCTCTGAATACCACCAAGCATACAGCAAAACCTTCTCTGTCATTAATCCGGGCTTTGTGATAGCTTTTTGTTATGTAATCCATTTGTCGTCACCAGTAAAAGTGATCTTACGCCATTTTGTATAACACTCACAGATAGTTAGGTTCATGTGGATAGAGGTTTCGACCTTAAGATCTTTTGTACGCTCTAATCTTCACATTACCTCATCCAGACTCAGTTATTTCAATAAAGCTTAAATGGTACTGGGTTGGACTGCAGCGTATGTGTCTTTCTTCCGGCCGTATCACTTCTACTCCTACTTCTTCTAAATTTGGCATCGCATTCGAGAAGCAAATGTGGTCGCAGAATCGCCAAAAGTTGTTCGATCAGTTTGCAATAACCGGTAGTAATTCCTTTGCTTGAGGTAACTCCACAGTCGGCCCATACATCGAGCTTATTCTTGAAATCAGTCTAATGCAAATTATCCAAATAATATTTTGACTACTCTTCGACATCTGAGCAATGGAATAAGTGCTCAAATGACGATCCGATCACACGGTTTCCATGATTTTATCGATATTTTTGAGGCTTGACTTGCCAGATCGTGCCTCTTTTTCGACGTGCATGTTACTAGAGCGGAATGGTTGTATTCGGTACAGTATTGGGCCCATTAATAGTAAACAAAATTTTTCGTCACATGTTCCGGCATTTCACATTTGTTGTAGTGTGCTGAAAAATGTATCGAATTATTAAATTTTTATTTTTTATAATCTTCATTGAGGGTTCAAGATGGAATCGGGAGTCGGAGCAGGGGTTTTCTCTAAATCAGCCAATTTATCTATCTCCTTCAAACTGAAGAACACTGCTAGTGTTTTTCAAGCAGATGTCTTTGCGATCCTGCAGGCATGCCAAATGCTTAGCCAACGCGGGAGCGAGGGAGATGTTAATTTTTTTTCTCCGATTTTGTTTTCTCCGATAGTCAAGCCGCGATTAAGGCTCTGACGACGCCATGGTGCAGAACGAAATTAGTAAACTCCCGTAAGAAGGAGATCAAATCTCTTGGGTGTGCAGGTAACATTTCTTTGATCTGGGTTCCAGGACATAGGAACATAGAAGGAAATGAAATTGCTGATGAGCTTGCCAGGAAAGGTACTGAATTGTCCTCAGAGACCTCCTACCCGGTCCTCAGCATCCCCCTGACAGTTGTTAAAGAGGAACTGCACAAATTATTTCTCAGGAAAGCGCTGAAAAGATGGAGTTCCATTTCTTCAAGTCCTATTTCGAAAACACTTTGTGCCCAATAAGCTAGGGTTACCATTTAACCCTCTTTGCAGAGGCTGTGGGGATCTTTCAGAGAAGGAGACTGTAGAGCATTTTCTCTGTAAATGTCCGGGTTGGCTGCTAGACGACTAAGGTCACTGGGCGCTCCTGTCCTCGACAGCCTTGGGCAGTGCGCCAACCTAAATCCAATCAATCTCCTCCATTATATCAACAGCTCTGGCTGGCTGTAGATATCTGCCTGATGGAGGTCTCTTAATGGTATCAAAACGGCTCTTTAGTGCTACTTGAGGAGTGCCAGACCACCGGCACTTCAACCATTTCACCTACCTACCTACCTAATCTTCATTTTGAGGCGCTACAGCACACAACTGGCTGCTCCAAGTACAAAACTGTTAAAGAAGTTTTGTTGATGTTAATGTTACTGTTATACCACCTTTAAAATCGCAATATAGTATTACGTGATATGGCTCACCAAAGACATCTGGCGGGAAGCGTTCAGTTGTTCATGTTGTTTTGGTTTTATTTTGTTACAGTAATCTTCTAAACCCTTTAAACAGTAAAAACATTGTTGGCTACATTCCTTCTACAACAAAATATGTTCACCCACTATAAGGGGAAGCTTAAGCCCCTTACATTTAAATTTTGTTTTTTTTTTTCTTGCTGTTGCGCATGGAAACAAAATACAGTGCGGCCCAATAATAATTTTTTTCGGCTATGCCACGCGCTACCCATGAAAACTAAAATACATACATACATATGTGTGTGTGCATACAGATTTAAGGTCATGGAAACGTGGTATGTTGAAAGAGTGTGTTGCCAATTTATATTTAGACATTGATAAAAACAAAAATCATTAAATTTTAAGCGCGGGCAGATGATGAAATAAAAATATATGAATATATGTACATATGTATGTACGTATGTATGTATGTAAAACAAATATTTGGTCATAATCCATTTATTGTGTGTTTATAAACATAATATTCTCATATGTATGTATGATTACATGCATTCACATACATACATACATGTATGTATATATACATATGTATGTACCTACATGTGGATTAAAAATACCTTAGCTATGTTTAAGTATATACAAAAGAATAACAGAGAACTTGGCAATATATTAAAATCCTACATTTTTTCTTATTCAATTTATTTGCATGTTAGCTAAAAAAGAAGCAGGAACTACAAAAACAAATGCTTCTCCATACATTTCATGAGCAGACGAAGGAGCTGGAATTGCGACACAAAATGCAACTGGAACAAAAGTACCAGGTAAGTGTAGTGTACTCAGCCTTTATTAGTTAAATTTTAATTATACAGGGTGGTCCAGCTAGCATTTAGAATTTAAAGATCGGTTTTTCATTGAATTTGACAGCTGAAATAATATCCGTTTTGCATCACAAATTTAGTCTATGGTTAGACATTTACAAAATGTGTCGCTTTTCGCTAGAACAAAGTTGAAAATATTATATTAAATTGGAAAATTCAGACGAAACGGTGACAGCAATGACTTTCTAGAAGCTGCAAATTGAGTCCATTATACTATTTTCATGAGGTAAATGTTACACCAGCCATCCAGTGCCAAATTAATAATTGAAACATCGAAGTTGCCATTACTAAAGCCAGCCGGGAAGTCATTTGCATAAAATTGTGTTCCATGTTTAATAGCAAGTTTTACTATTTCCAAAAAACTAAAACAAAAAATGCTATAAATGCACACCGCAATTTTCTGGCACTTTTATTTTTAGTAGAACTAAACTAAATTCCGCTAGAGGGACCACCCTGTATTTAACCCCCTTTGCTTATTAAAGAAAAAATGAAATGTTAGCATTTTTATGCAATTTCACGCAAAAGAACGATCATACGTTTGCTCTTCACTCCATTTCTGTCACTCTGTCCATTACAATCCGTTATCCGAAGCACCCTAAAGAAGGCTTGGTTGGCGCCAACAAAAAACACAAAAATAGATTATCGGCATAATTGTTTGATTGTTTGTCGGAGTAATCGCCCAAAAAAAATAAATTTATACAAATATCTTTTTTCTTGATAAAACTCTGTAAACCGCAGTAAAATTTTTTTCATTGAATTCTGTACAGTCAATATTTCCAAGTAGTAGGTTTTTCTTCTTGATTGGCGCGATTAGGCGATTTTGGCAGAGATAACAAGGCATGCTAGTCGTTTGTAGATTGCTTTTGATTCGTTTGTCGTTTCCACGCCAGTCGGTTCTACGTTACCGAAACGACCCGGATTTATATCCGGCCAAGGACTGTCAGCATTCCCCGTATGTAAGTGTGAGGAATGTTTATGCTGCTACAACAACAACAACAACATTGCTTTTGATTTTTAGCATTCGTATCCATACCTACCTTCTTCTACTCTTTGATTTGCATCGTCTTCTATATTGATAGTTGATTCGGCAGAATCTATCTCTCCAACATTTCAAAGGCCATTTAATAGGATGTTGGCTATCTCATAAGGGTGAGCATAATGAGGATCTTTTATGAGTGCGATTTCTTTGCGTCGAGAAAGGCCGTAACTCATCGGCTTGTGCCCAGAGGCATCATCACACTTACTTCTCGAATGATATGCCATATCGAGAAGAAGAAGTAAGCATCTCGGCCGGAATGCTCAGTTCTGGTTATATTAATAGAACTGGGTCTGAGTGAGGTACTACGAAAAGTAGAGGGTACAATAGACCGCATGCCGCTATTTTCATATCTATTTATCTACATCCGTCGAAAAAAAGCCCATTCACCCTTTGTGATTGTAAATTTTGGCTCTGAACTTTTTAAATTTAATTTTATCTGATTCTCAATAAAAAAATTGTTCATTCTTTAACAAACTTGATATAAATTAGAGCCCAAATTTTGTGCGAAATTTAGAAAAAATAGTCAAAATTTCCAAAATTGGCTCAGAAGTCGCGTTGATTTTGGAACTGTTGTGTTTTGCTTACGGTGTTGAAGTAAACTTTTCACAAACTTCTTTCCGCATTTCTGACGGATCTGTTGCTCGGTGTCACTTGATACAGGCAGCTCTATAAAATGGTTTTGATTTGGTTCTTTTTCTAGTGTTGCATAGGTATGAAGAAAATATTTCACTGATATAAGTATACTTAGTAGGTTTTACCCACACCTTTTCCGTTATTTACTGGCCATGATTTAAGTTTTTTTTTGCCCAATCGCGCTTTTTTCTTTCTCGAAACGGTTGAGCGATTTTTTTGCAGGCCTGATTTCTAATCAATAGTGCGATTGCTAATCTCTCTATTCAAACCCGATTTTGGTGATATATTCGCTCTAACGATCAATCGTCAATAGATCTTACCGCGTGGAAGTTTTTCAAAAAACGAGACACCAATCGGCCGGTCGCCCTAGCCGAATGGGTTGGTGCGCGACTACCATTCGGAATTCACAGAGAGAACGGCGGTTCGAATCTCGGTGATAACACAAAAATTAAGAAAAACATTTTTCTAATAGCGGTCGCCCCTCGGCAGGCAATGGCAAACCTCCGAGTATTTATGTAACAACATCAAGGCGCGCACCACAAATAGGTGGAGGAGCTCGGCCAAACACCCAAAAAGGGTGTACGCGCCATTTAATATATAATATATATAATCTGCATTGGCAACTCATTTTTAAAGCAATCCACCGAAGATGTAAAAGCTCCCTTCTACTTTTCGTAAATATTGTGTGCAAGTTTTCACGCTTTAAAGGCTTACGAAGCAGACTATCCTAAAGTAATCTTATAAGTTTTTCGAAATACGAGTATATCCATTCCACCGCCGTCTAATGGGAATATTTTTGAAATATATCTTCTGAATTGAAACTAAAACGAAACATAAATATAGTGTATGTTGTAGTTGTTGTTGCAGTATACTTAATCCTGTTAGTGTAGTGTAAATCACCGGTCGACTTCATCTAACAGTAGGCCCAGGAAACTTGCTGTTTCGACAGATTGGGTCCAGAGGTGGTTAGTGTCGTGCGGGGTGCCTTCACATGCTAGACGTAAGTTTAGTACATATCTTCTTCTTCTTAATTGGCTTTTTCGTCGTCGTTTCTTTCTCGTGCTAACCGGCGCCAATTGGACACACCAAGTGAAGCCAAGTCCTTCTCCACCTGATCTTTCCAACGCAGAGAAGGCCTTCCTCTTCCTCTGTTACCACCAGCTGGTACCGCATCGAATACTTTCAAAGCCGGAGCGTTTGTATCCATTCGGACGACATGACCCAGCCAACGAAGCCGCTGGATCTTTATTCGCTGCGCTATGTCTATGTCGCCGTAAAGCTCATACAGCTCATCGTTCCATCGTCTGCGATATTCGCCGTTGCCAACGTGCAAAGGTCCAAAAATCTTACGCAGAATCTTTCTCTCGAACACTCCAAGCGTCGCTTCATCGGATGTTGTCATCGTCCAAGCTTCTGCGCCATACGTTAGGACGGACATGATGAGAGTCTTGTAGAGTGTTAGTTTTGTTCGTCGAGAGAGGGCTTTACTGCTCAGTTGCCTACTTAGTCCAAAGTAGCACTTGTTGGCAAGAGAGATTCTACGTTGGATTTTAAGGCTGACATTGTTATCGGTGTTAATGCTGGTTCCTAAATAAACGAAGTCTTTTACAACCTCGAAATTATAACTGTCTACAGTGACGTGGGTGCCGATACGCGAGTGCGCCGACTGTTTGTTTGAAGACAGTTTAGTACATATGTCGGGGTAAATTCTGGATAAGTAGGAGTTTAACCTGCTACAGCATCCAGAACGTAATTATGCCAAGGTTGCGCGGGACTCTCGGGGAGCTCTTCTTCTGCAATGGTAGCCAGTTCTACGTTACCGGAATGACTTCGGGATTTCCCGACCAAGGGATGCCGCCCCAATAAACCAGCCCTGTCTAGTGTAGCGTACCTCACCACCAAATATATTTTATCGTACCATTAAGTATCATTTCCAATTTCTGCTGGGTGTTTTAAAATTATACGGAAAAGGAAAGGTCTACTGCTTTGTTCCGTCTCCGTAGAGCAAATGGGCTTGAAGAAAATTTTCTTTCATGGCAAAATTGCACTTGGCTGTCAAAGGACGATTGCTGTTAAAAAAAATTGTTTTCAATTGTTGTTGTGTATTGTAACAATTAAGCATAAGAAGCATTTATTTCAAAATTGAAGAAACTGTTTCACTTTTATTTATTTGTAGGAGGGTTGCTTCTAAAGTGTTAAGATATCCAAGTAAAAACGCACTCGTATGGCAAAAAGTTCTGTGTATGATTACCCTTAAAAATTTCAAACTTAACGATGACAATATCACATATGACATATTTCCACTGTTGTTGCATATAAAGCGTTTTTCAGTAAAAGCGCTTCAACTTTTTTTTTTTGAATAAAACACAAACGGTTTGACTTTTTTAACTAATTTTTTTTTATTATCGAGTTTGAACATATACATTAAAGTATGAAATTCGATTTCTTTTGCGTGACCACCGCGTGCACGTTTTACGAAGTCCAATCGTTGAACCCAATTTTCGACCACTCTTTTGCATAAATCGGCCGAAATTCCAGCAATTTCGCGTTCAATATTGGCTCTGAGCTCACAAATCGTCGCCGGCTTGTTACTGTAGACCAATGACTTCACATAACCCCAAAGAAAATAGTCTAGAGGCGTCAAATCACACGAGCGCGGCGGCCATTCGACCGGTCCATTTCTTGAAATAATGCGCTCATCGAACTTACTCTTCAACAAATCAATTGTAGCGTGTGCTGTGTGGCTTGTGGCCCCGTCCTGTTGAAACCACATGTCGTCTAAGTCCATACCATTCAATTGCGGCCAAAAATAATCGTTTATCATGTCGCGGTATCGATTTCCATTCACAGTAATGTGGCGATCGTTCTCGTCAACGAAAAAATATGGGCCAATTGCGCCGCCGGCATGTAAACCGCACCAACCAGTGATTTTTTCGGGATGCAATGGTGCCTCATGAATCACGTGTGGATTGTTTTCTGCCTAGTAACGCATATTTTGCTTGTTGACAAAGCCATTGAGCCAAAAGTGAGCTTTATCACTGAAGATGATTTTTCGACTTTAAACTTTCTTAACAGAACACGCATTTTTATAATAAAATTCAATGATTTGCAAGCGTTGCTCAAGTGTGTAGCGTTCAATGATGAAATGTATACTAATGAAGTTTACAAATGACAAGCGAAAAATAAAAAATATTGCGTCGTTCGCCCTCCCTATCGGAAAAAAGTTGAAGCGCACCTATTGAAAAACGCTTTATTAAAACTTACATAGATACCCTCATTCAGATATAAAAATATTTTTTTTTTCAAGTGTGCTTATGTACATATATAGGGTTTTCCAATAACAGGTGTTATCTATCGCTATTGAGAGATGATTAACGTTTTTTATGGCCGGAATTGGCTGGTATTGATCTAGACAACGTTTATTTTCAAAAAGACGGCGCTACGTGCCACACCAGCAACGAATTCATTGATGTTTTACGGGAAAAGTTTTCTCGTTATCTCTCGAAGAGGTGATCACAATTGGCCACCGAGATCTTGTGATTTAACACTTTGTGACTTTTTTCTTTGGGGCCACGTGAAAGAGAAGGCCTACGCCAACAGCCCAGGGTCCATTCAAAACCTTAAAGATGGAATTCGTGAGGCTATCGAGGATATAGGGCAGCCACTTTGCAGTTCGGTTAGGGAAAATTTCATGAAAAGGATGTTGTCTTGTAAGCGTGGTCGTAGTCATTTGCCTGATGTTATTTTCCGCTATTAACGGCATACCTTCCGCTTTGTAATGAAATGAACATCCGATCATTTATATTAAAAAATAGCATTTTTCTTTGAATATCAAAATATTACCTCTTATTGGAAAACCCTATATATGTATGTACAAACATATGTACGTAAGAGTGACTCACCCAAAAAAAATTTTTGTTTTCTACCGGATCTATAAAATTTATTATATTTTTAGACTCCGCTGAAATATTTGGGAAACATAATATGTATATGTATTAAAATTTACGTGAACTAGGCCGATTTGAAAATATGTATCTCGGTTTTTTTTCGATAAATAATTAAAATGATAAATAAAACTAAAATGTATTATTTAGGTTTAAGTTATAAAAATTAAAACATATTAAGATTAAATTTGAATTAACTTCAAAAATATTTTTTTGTTTTTGTATTTTTTTTTGTTTGTAAAAAATCGTCTCAGAATCGATCCTTAAAAAGTCTCTATAAAAATATTGAAAAATTTTTTCAACGCAATCAAAATAATGCTGATTTTTGGAAGTGAAATTTTTCCAAACAATTTTAACGGAAGTCTTAAAATATAATGACTTTTATTATTCCGATGGAAAAACAGTTATGATGTTGTTTTTTATACACCTTAAGGCAGGCACATTGTTTATGATGAATTGGACGTACGCACATACATATATACCCCCATATACGTACGTGTGTACATATGTAATATATAAAAAGCTTAAGAATGATAGTCTAAAAACATTTCAAATCAGAATAAAATTTCAATTTAAAATAACCGTTTAATTGAGATTCAAAAATTGCAAAAAAAAAACCAAAACCAAAACTTTTTCGAACTTATTATAATTATTTAGTATGCGGTGCATTCACATGGCGCTTTCCAGGAACTACGAGAACAAAGACTTTCCACCGCCGCAGAAGAGCAGCAGCAAAGAGAGCGACGCGAGCGTGAGGTAATCAAGCGGAAGGAAAACTGCAGTGCCAATGCCAGCCCCGAAGTCAAGCAAATTTTAAATGTAAGTAAGATAAACAAATGAACATACATAGGATATATACATTTTTTGGTGATTTTAATTTTTACAGAACTTTCTAATTAACCGCAAACAGGCGGCCTCCTCCAATGGCATAACGACAACGTCATCCTACAGAAATAGGTACATTATTCACATATTCAATCATTAAGCTATTAAGCTGAATGTGTCACTAATATTTCTATGTTGCGTATATTTTCTTTATTCATTTTACGCCAGCAGAGGTGTAGTGAAGAGCTCGTCCGGCGAATCGTTGCCAGCTGGTTCTTTGACAAGTTCCCATCCATATAAAATACCACAACCGCCATCATCATTTCTGAAATATGAATCCGATTTTCCACTACGCAAAACAGGCAAGTTGTTGATAAATTAAAATTTGATACCAGCTCGCTTACATACATACATATTTAGTACATATAACATACCATGAATGTGTATACTTCCCAAGCTATAGAACAATTTTTACATAATGCCTTTCAATAATAACAAAATACATACAATAAATGAAGCAAGAACTACCCCGCATGAAAATAAGAAAGTTTCTGTTAATACTGCCAGCCGTATGTTTTCTATAACATTTGATTAAATGAGTTACTTTTTGTTGTAATTGAAATATTTCAAATAATTCCCAAAATAAACGAAAAGTATTATAATGTTTGATTGCATACATACATACATGTATACGTATACATACATACTCATATGTGAGACTATGCATATAAAGTTTGAAAGAAGTTTTGTTTAGCAATACTGAGAGGTCATAATTTGCGAATTTTTTGTGTAACTTTAACGGGCCATTTTCTCAACTAACCGTTTGTGCTATTACAGTTCAATTTGTCATGCCGTTCTCTAAAACAAAGTTTATTGTAACAGCATAAAGCATATCCAAAATTTGTATATTTTGTAGAAAAGCTGCTACAGTGCTAGACCTTGATTATTGAATTTAAATCCAAGTCGTGCCGGTAATGTGTGGTATGTATAACCGGTGTGATCGTCGAATCCTGCCTTACACGGGACAGTTTTGCAAAGACAATGCCAAAGCGCGAATGTACTTTTGTTCTAATACCTACATTCACAATTATCTCTTTGTCTTCGTCACTGTCTATGATTTTTTGAAGACAGTAAATTTGGCAAATGATTTCACTTAACTGACCAATTCGGCGACGTTTCGTTGATATTCGCGAAGTAATCGAAGTCTCAGAGCAAGCAATTTGTATGAAACGACACTAACGCCGCTCGCTTAAAAGTGAATTCTATTTTTAACTTTCTGGACGCCTAAGTTACGCAAATAGTTTTTCTCTTTTTTGACAGCTAATAAGCATTTTCAATAGTCTTCAGAGCAATGTGTTTTGTAAACCCAAGGTTAGGCCGATGTATTATATTTAAAGGTTAATTGATGTGCCCTTTAATGTTTGTAGTTAGATTTAAAATGAAATGAAATTAATTAAGGCGATAGAAATAGAGAACAGCTGATTCTGAGCACTACTGGCGTTGCCACCATGCAAATAATTGAACAAAATAATAGATTTTTACTGAGGTAATAGAGAAAACGAACAGAGTTAACTTTAAAGCTAGAAATACTTTATTATCTGGCCTACTGGTTGGATAGAAAAAACCCTATTATATGTAATATGGGATCTTTCAAATTCGAGTTTCTTTCCCAGTAGTATGCACACCTGTCACAATCCGTTCTTCTCTTTTTTGTCAGCTACAAAATTAAAAATCTACAGTTTACAAGAAAGAGTGCGATTTCGCTCCGGATCCGTATAAAAATAATGTATATGCACTATGAAATGATGATTCCATGAAGATTCCTGATTTCATAGACTTTTGATTATTTACGGTCGCTATAATCGTCCAACATAGCCTGGAAAAATTTAATCAAAAATCGAGTTTGAATCGGCTGGTTCGGCCATTCTATAAAATATCGCAGTTGTAAAGGAAAACATTGAAAAAAAATTAAAATTTTAATTAAAAAGCATCAGCATACGAGATATAATAGAGAGTGTTTTTTTGGCCACACAGTCAAAAAAAAAAAACAACAAAATAATAAATTTCTTGCAAACAAGATTTCCGATACTCTATCGCAATTTGATCGCCAAGACTACCCGATTTAACGCCTATTTTCTATCACGCCTCCTTAAAGATAGAGCTTATGTGCATATGAACTAAGGCGACTAATGACTAAATGTCATTGGAAATTTCACCGAAGGCATCGCATACAGGCACGCGGCGGCATTTGAAAAATTTCATGTATCATTCATTCATAAATTGCAGAGCCTCTACATTTGTTTTTTTAGTTGATGACCTTTATTCACAAGCTAAATGAATACTTTCCATATGAGTATGTATGTGTATATATAATCGTGTATAAAAACAAGTGTATCGATGTGAGCTAATATGACTAAACTAAGCGTTGTTGTTTTTTCATGTTCTACTACCATTAATCAAGGATTGTAGCGAAAATTCCAAAAAA